>VDFB02003277.1:0-31575 GCA_007258455.2 Sequoia sempervirens | reverse complement strand
CATCCAAATTATAATAAATTGAAAACAATTTTGGTTTTATCACACCATAGAAGCAAAATTCATGATCTTCCTCGCAAAAATGTAGGGCTCTAAATTCAACAGAGTTCTACAAAAGAGATTCCAAAGATTGCTCCCAAAGAAGGCTATGGAGCCGTATCGAATAATGCCTTAAGAGTCTTGACTGGGCAAACACAATCTTCCATTGCATCTGACACGCAAGTAAATAAACTCACTAAAGTTTATTAAAAATTGAATACTTGTGCAATCTATTCAATATTAATTTCCACCATAAAGTAATTACATGCCTATTTGTTTTAAACATTCAAGCAATGATAATATTGCACATGACATTGGAATGCAGCCTGGTGAGGGTGGAGTAGAATGTGCAAATGAAGGTCATGGTGTGCATCCCGGTACTTAAGAGCATGTAGAGCGTGATCAACATGTTGCATATGATCAGGCTAGAGAAGATCAGGAATATGATGTGGCCCCATCAAGTAAAGAGGACCACTCTAAAGTTCTTTTTAAACATATTTTATTGCAATTGGTGTATTAATTAATGTAACCTTCATGTTTCCCCAACTTTAGAGCATGTAGAGCTGATCAACGCGGTTGAGCATGATCGCTAGAGAAGATCAAGAACATGATGTGGCCCCATCGTAAAAGAGTAATCTCACCCTCATGTTCTCTTAAACATATTTAATTTCACCTAGTGTATTAATTAATGTAACCTCGTGGTTTCAACTACGACAGGGATTTAGAGGGTGTTCAACATGTTGAGCATGAGTCTATAACAAAAGTTCAGGAACATGATGTGGACCCATTAGGTAAAGAGAACCACTCTAATGTTCTTTTAATTAATGAAATACTTGTAACAATAATAATAAAACATATCATTTTAACATTTCTTTCTTATTACAGCAGATCCCCCCTTGCAGTGGCGTCCACGTCATGAGAAAATGACTACGCGTACATTAAGATCACGAGCAGAGGGCGGAACAACTAAAGGGGGGACAGATATTGATTTAGAAAATGATACTGTAATACCCCTCCTGTTACTGTTTAGATTTGTTTTTCTATGTTTTGATTTGGTACTTTGATACTGTGATGAGACTATTATTGTTTGGTTTGGTTAGTAGACCTTGTTGTTTATGCCTATACATTTGAGGACATGGTTATTGATATGATATTGTGGTTGGTGATATTAGTTTGATTTCAGTAACATTGTGATGCATTAATTTAGTAAATTATGTTATGATATGATTTGTTAGTTTAGAAATGATTAATTTATCGGTTATATTATATTGTTTGGATAGATGTGATGAAGGACAGTGTAGCACCACTCGTTCGCGGGTGCCCTGCTACGCTGCGATTCCTTCTCACAATACAATGCTTTGATTTTATATATGTATGCACATGTACACGACTTCGTTTGTATGTAGGGATTGCAGGTACATACTCTCGATTCCACCTGCTTCGGCAGGACAGGGTGAGCACCAATAACCCAACGGCATAATGTTGAAACAGAGATGACTTGGAAGTCATCCCATCCCATGATGTCAGACTGTCTTGTTTGATTAGTATTGTACATTTTTGTAGTTGTCGTTATTGTGGTTTGTGGTTGTGTTATGTTGTATTTTATTAATGTTGATATTTTATAAGTTGTGATTTATTTTATTTAAATGATGGAAATGATTGTTTATTTTAATGTTAGATTAAATTGTATTTAAATTTTTAAAGGTTTTATTTATTTTTAAAAGTCATGAGTTTATTAAATGATAATTAAAATATTAAATTGTGTTTTATTATTTTAATTAATTATCTTGTTGAGGATAATTGTTAGAATAAATTATTTAAATTAATTAGATAATGTTCTTTGCAAATAAAGTTGTAAAAACGGAAATTAAAACAAAAAGTATTGAAAATAGAAAAATAAATAAATAAAAGAATGAAAAAGTTGTGAGAACGAATGAGAACTCAGATCTGACTGAAAAGCTTGCTTTTAAAAAAAATAATTTCTTTTATTTTGGATTTTTAGAGCTTTTGGAAGAAATTGGTAATATCTTTTATTTAATTGAAAATTTGTGAGTATTTTGGGAGACAGAGCATTGCTGAGATAGGAGTTGTGCAAGTTAATTGTTCTATACTGTTGAGTCTTCTAAAGTTTTTGGGGAAAGATATTTCGATCTTTTGTTATGTTTTGAGGAGAGTTTTAGAAAGGGATTTTCAATCTGTTACTGGTGTTATTCTGGAGAGAGCCTTCTGAACAAAGGTTGAGATTTGAATTCAAGTACGGTATTCTGGAGACGGTTTTCAAAGCAAGAACTAGAGGCTCTTCATAGAGGCATCGGGATCAAGCAGGCTTCATCAAATTCTCGAGAGAATAGGACTCTAGGTTCCACTCTCTTCTCTTGACTGTTTTTGGATCTGTAAAAAGAATAGAAATGGGTTTGAATCAATTTTTACTTGTAAAGGAAAATAAATAAACAAATGAATAAATATGGTTGATTGTCTGAAAGAAAGAAAACTTTTGATTAAATAGAAGATTAATAGAAGAAATTAAACTATTTTTTTGAAAATGCTCTGTCTTTATTTTATTTTTACAATTTGTCTGTAAATGAAATCTGTCTTTGAATTTTGGGAAAAATTATTCTAGTTTCTCTAAAACCTGGTTATGGAAAAAGAATGTCCTCTGTAATAAAATATTATTTAAATATATATATATATATATATATTTCATTATATTGCTTGAGTATACTATTGTATATGTATATATGTGTGAAATATATATATGTGTGTGTGTATTTAATTATGTTGACCTGTCTATCTGTGCCATTGATTTATATATATTGATTCTTAGAGTTAAAAATAAATTATATATATATGTATATATATATACAAAAATTTTGTATATATATATACACATATATATATATTTATTCTTTTTGTTTTTGAATTCATTGTAATTATGTTTTCAAAACTAAAATTTTATGGTCGAATTCTTTATCCGTCTGCATTTTTTTTTGGCAGAGAATTTTTATAAAAAATAAATAAATTTAAAAGTAAATGTTTTGGGGTTCCGGGGAAGGACGGCCGAAGCCGTACCCCTCCCCATCACCCTACTACAGCTAGTCTCATTGACTGTTGCGTGCAGTATGGCCATCGGCCAGTTTGCTTATAAGTTGGTTTTTTTTTAATAATATATATATTATATATATATATATATATATATATATATATATATATATATATATATTAATCTTTGTTTTTAAATGTTTTTTTTTAATTATTAATATATTTATTAAAAAAATTAATAATAATAATAATATTATTATTATTATTAATATATATATATATTAATAAAAAAAAATTTAATATATATGGATTATATTATAAAACGTAGAATTATGAAAGTATTAGAATGTCAAACAAAATTAATTTAATCGTTTAATTGAGAATGAATTGGAATTAATGGTGCAACTTTGTGAAATTAAATTGAACGTATCTCTTCTCTTGTGTTTTTTTTGGCTTTAATATCGATGTGGGAACCCCGTTGTTTGTGAAACCTTGTTCCAGAGGCATGTTTAATTCTGAATGTTATCCTCATCTTGATTACACTATTGGAGTTGAAACTTATTGGTTTTATGATGGAAGGGTTGTACGGGTTGTTGAATTTTGTTATGAATTATCGCGAGATGAGTTATGCCTCACGTGACTTGGTTTTGAGTTATGTGCTTTATCTGTTGAGTTCAACCCTTGCCTAGTTTTGATTTATGTTAGGGGTCTTAGAGAGAGTGGTTCTTCGTGGGGGTCGGCGCCTCAGTTGGAGGAAGGGCCAGGAGATCCCATGAGAGCTATGCGATGACACTCTCCACTACACACCCGTTTGCCTTGTTTCTTGTTGCCTCAGGAATTTGTGTATTGAATTGTTGTTTCAGATTTATATGGAATCATGTTCTATTTATTGTTCAGATTTATTTGGAATTGTATTTTGAATGTTGTATCAGTTCTTTTGGAAATGTGTTTTGGGAGTGGTATGCTTAATGTGTTTCAGATTCTTTTGAGAATGATTTATGAATGTTCTTTGGACTTGTTTAATTTTCATTGCTTTGATTAATTGTGGCAAGTTTCTTATCTTTATCTTATTATGTGGATTCGTGAATGTGGTTGATTATGTCATTGTAAACCTTGAGTTTGTAATTGTGATTGTACTATGTTGATCATGGAGTCGGTTTGACAATCATGGTCGAGTTAACTTCCTTGTCACCTTTGAGCACGGGGGGTGAGTTATTCATAATTCACATGGTTGGGTGGAACGTGCTCCGCGCCCATTGGGTTCCCCATCAGCATTCTTTGTTTGTAGCATTCCTTTAGTTGGAGTTTGTTCTAGTGGATCATTTGTAATTCAAATATTATTGTACTTTGTATCATCCCACATGTTTGGGAATTGTAATTGTAATTCATTCATCAAATCATGTAATGTATTGTATAACTGATGATGTAATAGTTAGGGACTTTTGTAACATTATTGTGAGAGATTTTGTATAATCATGTAGTGATACTTTCATTCTCGGTTTATGGATGTACTTTTATTAATGGTTATTGTAATATAAATTGGTCAACTTGTTTAATAATTATCTTTTACTTTGTTGTTAGTTGTGTTGCAATGTGACCTCGCGTGCCCCAGAGAATGTAACGTTAAGTTGATAATGTGCAATGTAAATGTATTTAATGCTAAATTGCATGTTTACTTTATGTTATTAAAAAAAAAATATTGTTTGTAATGTTTGTTCTCTGGGGTTTGCACGGCGAGCGTTACAACATTGGTATCAGAGCACTAGGTTCATTTACTGGGCACTCTGGTTTCATATGATCCCATTATGTTGTCCTAGTGAATTTGTTAAGTGAAGTTCTTAAGTGATCACGATGATCATGTTGGATTGTGGAAAGGATGTAAGGATTTGAACCACGTAGTTGTTGGAAAGTAAGAGTACTTGTGGAATTATGTATGTAATTGTACTTTCCTTGTAAAAGTGAGAAACCAGTAACTGTGCATCGGTTGAGTGTTGTGAATACCTTGTACTTGCTTTGTGGGCCCATAACCCACAGGTCTTAGGATGGAGATACGGTGTACCCATCCATTCTGAACATGTTGTATTTGGTGTGGGATTAACCATACCATTATGTGTGTTTGTATGTTTGTTACCTGATTGAAGGCCAACCCACGTGTGGTTGAAAATCTATACATATAAGAGTAGCCAAAAGCTAGTTTCATGGATTCTTTTATTTTGGTTCTCTAGTCCCTCAATCTGTGAAGGGGTAGTAGCAGCCACAAAGTTCCTTGGGCAGAGTGTGTAGCATACACATATTGCGACACAGAGTAGTCTTAGCTCAACCGATCCTGAGGAAACGTACTCACTACTTCCCCTTATGATGGATTAGGGTACTTGATCCATATGTGCTAGCCTAAACCCCACAGTTTTGAGTATAGCAGCATTGGATTGTTAGTTTATGCCTAGCCGTCCATAGGGACATTGGTCTGGCATTAGCGAGTCAACCTCATCTATATGAGAGGTGAAGCTCGAGTAGCCCCATATTGATATGCTCATATATGTATTGCATACACCGTATCTGTACATGTTCTGACATGATACAATGGATACGATGCCACACCCCACTGATGTTCTAACACAGTGCTGGTGATGATGACGTGTTGCTGATGGTAGCGAGTTGGGCTCAAGGACACAATGCCACATGCATAGACACGTGAAAGCACACAATGAGATTGTGTTATGATAGCCTAATTGTGTGATGAGTGTAATGGGGCCTCACACACTTGTAGAGGGATACTCATGTTTGCTTTCGACAGTGTTTGGGTCGGTTAGCATATGGGTATGTCCTTGCCATGTATACCTCTGGCAATGGCGAGTACCTGCATGTGCCTTCTCCACAAGATATCGCTATGCGGGATGTGTCTACGCGTGCCTACTTCCACAGAGCCACAGACACATCGTCATGCGGCATACGTCAGTGCGTACCTTCTCCGGCTGGCGTATGACCATGTCGCGTGACGACACGAGGTAGGGTGTAGCCGAGGAGCACACTCTAGGTCATGTGGGTGGCATGCTCACTCTGCACCACATGAGGGCTATTGTTATAGCTAGATGATGTTCCCTCCTTCCTCGTTTGGTGGCTAGTATCTAGTCACACAGTGTTGTATTGTGCAATTTTGAAGATTGAGGACTTCCTATATGATTGTTGATGATTTTCAATTGACCTTGAAGGCTAACATTTTGTTTATGTTTGATTGTAATGGTTTAGCCACACTTTGTGACTTATTCTCTCGTAACCCTCGTGGTTACATTTGATTTAGTGTTGACATTGCGTGCATTTCTTGCTTTACTGTTGAAATTGAATCTTATTTGATGTTTGTTTTATGACTTTGGTGGCTAAACTAGTTTATCCTTTTTGTTTTTCGAGGTCGTCCATGTGTCGTATTGTGATTCCTCTCCAAGGATGTATGAGGCGTACTTGGTGAGTGTATATGAGGAAGTAGACGCAGGGAACCTTGAGGATGGGGGTATGTGAGGCTATTTTATGGCTAGGACCCACTACACACCTATGTGTGATGACTATCTCTTGGAGGCTAACCACTTTGTACAACAAGAGATGGGTCATAGTGGTCTTGTTTGGATGGTCTCGCCATGTGTGTGTGGCCTAACACCATCAAGCCACTGAGTGTGAGGTATGGTTTATGTGAGATGGATTTTGGCTCTTGGCTCATGGATTATGTATTGTGGATTAGTATGCTGCTTTCTGGCATCCAGATGGACCCTTGTGTAGCCTCGTTATGTGATTCCCAGTGATGTGAATTCGTGTGTATGTGAATAATGCATGGATATAGTACTTAGATTCTTGAGATTTTATTTACTTCCCTTCTATTGTTCTCATCTTATATTTGGAACTTGTTCTTCGGTGGTGTTGTAGGACGATGCCTAGAGGTCGCGATCTTGATAGGGGTGGTCATCATAGCACTCTTTTTTTTAATATCCATGAGGGTGGTCATGAGGAACATCTGAGCCCTCAATTACGCCCCTTGCTTGAGGAAATTCTTAACCTGCTTGGCCCAAGACAGGAGAGAAATCGACAAATGGTAAGGGAAAGAGAAAGGTTCCCTAGGAGAAGAGGTGTTTCAGCTATAGTAAGACTTATAATGGATCTCTTAAGGGAACATTCTCCTACCTTCCATAGTCATAGTGGTGGTTTGGAGGATAAGACTTGGATGATTGGTGTCTGAATTGGTGGGTGTCTTTTGTCTAGGAGAATCCGGAGTTGGTTTCGAACCCAACTTTATCGGCTTGACCAGTCAACTCGGAGCACTCAGACTGTAGCTAGTAGGGGCCGACTTCGATAGGATGGTGCACCTCCTCGAGGTAGAAGAAATGGCAGAAATGCAGGATGTTTCTCTTGTGGCCAGCAGGGTCACGTAGCTAGGAAATGTCCTCAGAGGAGCACACCTGAATTCAGTCAGAGACCGATAGTCACAGAGCCAACAGGGGATGATGCGGGTAGGATCCACAGAGCAATTGAAGTAGTTGATGACCGCATGGATCAGAGCACAGACGTGGAGACTATAGGTAGTAGACATGCAGCTGACTCGAGAGCCCATAAGAATTCTACAATATAGGAGTCTAATGTAGTGCTTCTTATGTTGTGTAATACCCCCATGTTACTGATATTCTTTGCTACTATTTGTTACTCTTATGTGTTAGTGTGATACTGGTTTGTGATGGTGACTAGTTCACCGATTTAGTGTGTGTGGATGCCTCCCGTAATAGGGAATCTTATCTTCTTTTGTTTGTCAGCTTCCAGGAGTAAGCCGAATTTATGGGGGGGAGGATGTAATACCCCTCCTGTTACTGTTTAGATTTGTTTTTCTATGTTTTGATTTGGTACTTTGATACTGTGATGAGACTGTTATTGTTTGGTTTGGTTAGTAGACCTTGTTGTTTATGCCTATACATTTGAGGACATGGTTATTGATATGATATTGTGGTTGGTGATATTAGTTTGATTTCAGTAACATTGCGATGCATTAATTTAGTAAATTATGTTATGATATGATTTGTTAGTTTAGAAATGATTAATTTATCGGTTATATTATATTGTTTGGATAGATGTGATGAAGGACAAAGTAGCACCATTCATTCACGGGTGCCCTGCTACGCTACGATTCCTTCTCACAATACAATACAATTAATGTCTTAGCTTATGAGCAAACAAAATCCCATTCTTGGACCCTAAAACAACAAAAATGGTTGGGGAACCAAAGTAATCCTAGACACACAATCTCAATCTACATTAGACCTTGAAGTGCTCAGATAACTCCAAGGGTTGGCGAGTCATCAAAAGGCTCTAACACAAGACTAAAGAAATATAGGATAAAGGGGAAGGTGTCTCACACCTCTTGTATAAGCCAAGACCACACATAGAACCCCAAAATGATCTTTTAATGAGGTGGGTCCTCACAACCAAAGAAACTAAGAGACACAAGAGGAAACTAGAGTTTTCAATGTACAAATTGCATGTTTTCAAAACTTTGATTTTTTTTTTAATACAAGTTGAAATGAGCTCTAAGTTATTTTTTTAATCGTCACAATAAGATAAAGAGCATACAAAACAACATGCGTCTTCAATTCACAAAATCACATAAAAGAATTTGTAGTACTGATACCACTTATGTGGTGGGTTTAAAATCACCCCACTTAGGAGGTTCCAATAATATATTACAACTTGAATATAGGACTCAAATATCCTTCAAAATACATTTTTACAAGATAGAACAACCATGAAATAAATGAATGGGGAAGCCTTTATCAACCTTGCTCATGATCTTGGATCTCATTCCAAGATCCTAAAGTCCCAAATGATGGTTCCACAACACCCAGTCATGTGGTACCTTTAGGTCCACCCCATTGTGCTAGGAGATAGTCACATGGGCCATAAACACACTCACACCAAACACATGTGAATAAGGTTTACACACATGCCAAATATAGAGTATACATACAACATACACAACTTCCAAGAGTCACTCAAACAACATCACATGATGGATAAGGATAGATACACCCATCAAGTACAAACTCCAATGGCCACAATGATGAGATCCTAGAGAGGGGATAGTGGGTGTCATCATAATAGACTATGGTACCGACTAAGCAAGGTTGGGTATGTATCAAATCACCCACATGAGGAACCCAACCAACAATGATGAGCACTCCTCAAGTGGGCATGCCTTATATGCTCATACTATATACATATACAAACACTCTAGTTATGCCATGTGAATCATTATCTTGGTTTATTTTAATTACCCCATGAAAGTTTAACTATCACTTATTAAGGAAATTCTCGCATGAGATATCCTCAATACCACTTTGGACCCGGAAAAATATTGATAGCCACTCCCCTACTACTCTCTAATACCTCCATCCTAGGTTCTTCATGACAACACAACTGAGCATGGCACAAAAACACGACATAAAATTTTGGTACAAAAAAAATTGTACATGATTTTAAAATGTTCACAATGAAAATCCATGGAGGAGACATGAACCACTCCACTCCTAAACAACCAAATTCAATTCCAATATTGAAATTTTTCTAAATTTTTTTGATATATAAACCAAAAAATTTCTTCAAACTCCTTTGATGGAAGCACAATTTTTAATTTTGTTTATTACTAAGAATTTCAAAAAATGAAAAGTGCCCTTTTGCTTCAAATATGAAAAATAAATCATTCATAAAATAAATTTTGCATAATAATTTTTTTGAAAATTTTGTCATAGTAAGGGCACAAAATGGATATTTTTGAAAATTTTCTAAAAACAATTTAAACTAATCTATTTGCTCCAAATTAAATCTATAAAGGATTTTCTATGCTCCCTTAAGGGTGAGCATGACATCCAAAATGCAAATGGAATCAAGAAACAAGAGAGAGAGAGAAATACCTCCAATTCAATCACAAACAAATTATAATTTCTCCTCAATTTCACACAAGTTGGTGGAGGAAAGCACACACAAGATCCAAGCATCTTTTGATGATCCAAAGCCTATGCCAATCCCAAGATCCCACAATCCAAGGTGAGCAAAATCCTCCCAATTTCAAAATTTTAAAGAGGGATTTTGAGAGATATTTTCCTTCCTAAAATAATAATAAATAAAAAATGATGGTTATTTTTATTTTATCCCTTTTTGGTTTATTTTTTATTTTCCAATTTTCACTTTTTCCTATTTTCTTGTATTCATATTTTTCCCATTCTTTTCGACAATGCATATAAGCAAAATAAAACATTCAACATTACTTCATTGAAATATGTAAATAAAATGAATAATTTAATTATATGCATTCCTATCCAAATGAAATAGGCCAAACATAAATAACTTATCCCTATTTTCTCTTTTTCTAACTCATAAATATTTAACTAAATACTATGCAATCATTTAATTCATCTAAAACCATTTACAATCAACAAGGAAATTAGACCATTAAATTAAATCACACAATTACAAGTAACTCACAACATGAATAGGTTCTAGAATCACCTCCGATTTAGATTTGAGTTATCACAAGGTCATACATGACACATCTCATACTTGATTTGAGTATGATCAAAAAATAAAAATGAATAAGGCCTAATGTGACATCTCCAAAATAACCATCATTGAGGAATAACTCAGACCTACATAATTAGGTGGAGAATTAACCTTGTACATGTACCCACTCAACACACATGCCAAACATACTTGCTCAATATATAATAGATGAAGCATAAAATAATTAACCAACATGGTACAACATCATATAACATGTAAATTAGTTAATCCAATTGTCATACAATCATGATAACATCTATTCTCAACATAAATAATAATGCACACACCCATGAACTAAAAATTATGATAAACTAGACATATAAATCATAAAAAATGCATCTCCAAGAATAGAAATAAAGAGAAATAAACTAAGTACTCACAATTTCTCTTGATCTTTTCTTCTTCACTTGATGATTCAAAGGAAAGACATACATACATTGCAAACATACTTTACAAGAATCTTCCCAAGTTAAGTAGATATTTGAGATGGCAATTAAAGATTTACATGCTAGAAGATTAAGCATGGAATAATAAACAAATTGATATAAGGATCATGTATCACATAGGCATAGTTAACACTTTGTTTAGCGAAGAAATAAAAATTGAAAAGAATGTTGCAAGGATCACAATGCTGAGTGGAATTTGATCTGATGATTAAATTGAAGTAAATAATATCCTTTGAAGTTTACTGGCCAACTTTCTCTATTTTGGCGCCTTCACCAATTCAAATTTGATCTCTATTTTGGTTGACTATGAAGATTACATTGCTAGCCAACTTCCTTGGACAAGGTATATAAATATTAATCATCCAAGATTAAAGTATGAATGATTAACAAAATTTTCAAGAGTGGAAATTAATCCATTTAAGGCAGCAATTATATAAATTCCTAAAGAAGCAGGAATTAGTTTTACAAAGGAAGTGATTAATGGTAATGAGTGGAAATTATCATTCAAGGAAAAAATTAATATGATCACGAAAGAAAGGATTAATTTTGTGAAGGTAGTGATTCCATTAGTGAAGGCGTGTTAGAGAAGGCGGTGATTATTAAAAGGTTGTGATTATATTTTTAAAGGAAGCAAGTAGTATAAAGTTGTGATTACATTTGTAAATGCAGAAATTAGTTCTTAGATTAAAAGTCATGTCCTTTTCTAAAAGGACATCATTTTTTCAAAGGATGTCTCTCTTCATAAGATAGATAAGATATAAATAAGGATATAAAGAATACATTGAGAAAAGTGAAGTGTGTGAAGTGTAAACAAGAATATCATATATACACAATAAAGAACTGTGTGAGTGGTGTGCACGAAGAATACAAGGAGAAGTATGTGATATGAAAATTGTTGTGAAGCAAGTGTGAAGTGAGAGATATGTGAAGAACAAGAAGTGGAATAGAAGAGTAAGAAGTGTATGACGAATTAGAGTAAATATATCATACTAACACCTACAGATCTGCAAATGAGAAAATTAAAGAAAGAAGATCATTAAAGAAAGGTTAAAGGTAGATTTTTAAGAAGGATTCATGGTAGATTTTTAAGAAGGATCCATGGAAAAAGTGTAAGAAGCATTTATGGTAGAATTGTAAGAAGAATGTATGCAGATATAAAAGAGATGTAATGCAAATATAGAAGAGGAGTATATGTAGATGTAAGAAAGAGAATATATGTAGATTTGTACGTGAAGAGTTTGAGGAGGAGAATATAAAAAGAGATCATTTAAGGCTATTTGTGAATAAGATTTATTCTCAAGAAGACAAGATTGTATTGAAGATGTTGGTGCCTCATATCGAAGAGGTTGGTGCCCCATATTGACAAGGTTGGTGCCTCATATCAAAGAGATTGGTGTCTCTTACTAAGTTATTGCTTAAAAATTGGGGTTGGTGCCTCCAATAGTTTGGTGCCTACAAAGATTGTAAGAGAAATTTTATATAAGCAATATTTGGCCATGTTTTTTCTCTCATAAGTGTTTCCATTTAAATGATGTGTTCTTTATGTGTTACATAATTGTTAGATCTTATGTGAATTACATTATGCAATTGATAGTATTGTGGTTGTTAGTTTGAAAAAGTAAAGATTGCATTATATTGATTCACCGCCTCAATATAATCGTGTGCGCATCATACAACACATTCTTGGGACTCTAATGCCAATACAAGACTCATGCGCTAATATAGGACACATGCACAAATGTTGGATATTGTCGAACTTGTGCTAGTGTCCCATCTAGGTGCTAGTGTCCTTCAAGTGCATAATAGTCCTCTGATGCATTTTTGTCCCCTATTTTGTTGAATAGCAATGTCTTTGACTATTTCTCAAGGAAACCTTGCTTATAAAAATTGTTCCCCATGGCTTGGTGAGTCTTTCCATTTTTTTTGCTCCATAAGAAAATGTCATACCTTGAGAATTATGGCACCCTTTTCTTTGGGAAGCGTTTCATTGCTTGAAAATGACCTATAGTCATTCCAGTTGGAGGGCTTGTACCTTCTAGTAAGGAAAACTCTTGTGAAGGTTTCCCCTTGTGTTTAGATGTTGTTTAAGTTGTTGTTGAGTAGATTGGAGTTTGTTAACCTCATCTTACTCCTTATTTCAAAATTTGACAATTGAGTTTTCTATTCAAGTTGTGTTAGCTCCTAGTCATTTCACCATCTATGTGGGATTTTATGGTGTTGTAAGATTTTGTAAGTGTTGTGAAAATTCAAGGTTGATTCCCTCATCCTACACTTGTGTACATGAGAGAGTGTGATCATGGGTTAGTACTCGATCATCATTTTTGTGTCGTTTCCCCCTCTTGTAGGTTCATTGTGGTGGTTTCATCCGATGATTAGTAAGTATTCCCTAGTGCCACCTTATTTTTAGTAGTGGTGAGGTTGTTCTTGTGTTAGTGCCCTTGTGTCATGTTTGACATGACACTTGTGTAGACATTATTGTGTTGTGTGACATGTTGCATCTTAGTTGTTGGTGTTGTTTCAAAAAAAAGTTATTCAAGTAGCTAATGTCTTGTGTGTGGCTTGGGGGCATTACAAATATAAGGAGTCAAATATCTTCAATTATACATTTTCAAAAAAAGTACCATCTGATAATTTTACATCTATATTGTCATGAAATATTTTCACTCACTCCAAGAAGCTCCAAAGGATATACGAGCCCCAGTAGTGATTTAACAACACCCAACCATGTGGACTCTAAATTAGGAGGTAATTGATTAGGTAGTCATTCAACGCACACACCACACACATATGCATAACACATGACTATCTCAATAAACAACATATAAAACACCTTATACAAGGAATATCCACACATGAGATTGAGAAAAACTAACCAATCAATCATATACAATTGGGTTCATGAGCACTCATCAAATTCACAATTGAACACACAAGGGATTATCTTAGGTAGATTAGTGGAGTGTCACCAAGTGGAGTCACTAACCATCGTAGAAAGGTTGAGGAGTATTCCCCATCCAATGGATCCCTCAATGACATTATCAGCAATCTATAAGATTAGTCACATGTCCTTCGCAATCATACATTCTACCCACATATGCATGTGGAAAATGAACTCATGATAATATTTTTTGTGTAAAATGTGTAGCCCTATTCTTTTGTAATTATTTTTTATTACCTCTCATTAATCTTGGCATCATTTGCATTAAAAACAAATAGAAGTGAAATTCCACTCCATTAATACCTAGAGGACCACCTCCTAAGACCACAATTAAAAACACAATATGGGCATGGCATGAAATATGAGGTGCAATCGCCACACACTTATGGCCATATGATTCTCCATCTCATTTCCATGAGGGAATACATTTAACACAAAATAATACTAAAAAACATGCTTAGAGTTTCATGTTTTAATTTTTCAACATGCATAAATTTTAAAAAAATCACAAAATCAATGGTGGGAAGTTCATACCCCACCCAAAATTCAAATTTAAATCTTATAAACTCTAAGAATAACCTTTTGAAACTAAGGGAATGGAAGACACTTTTATGATCACATACAAAATTTAGATAAATTTGCTAGTTCTAATGCAAAGTACAAAAATTTTGAAACATGGGATTGTTAAATAGCTCATACACAATTTAAGAATCCATATACACACAATTCCTAGTCAGTAAAATGTCATATGCATCCATATAAGGTGGGCATGGTTAAATCATAAAGGTAAAATAATTTAAAAGCATAAAACTAAAGGAGAAACAAATCAACAAATAGGTGACAACCACTTCTAACCCTCACATCCAAGCATATAGCCAAGGAAAAACTCCAACCTTTCTTTCACTAATGCAATATTTCCTTTCAAATTGCTTGCCTAATTTAATTATTTTTGACATAAAGAAAAAATTAGAACATGATGCAAAGCATGGGCAGATCCTAACACCAAGTGATTGTTTCAACATCATTCTTCAAGGGTTTCATTGGAAGAGGCATCTTAGTGCACCTTGTCACCATTGTCAACTTAGCCTAGTGGGCATCCAAGGAGGGGAGTACACACCAACAAGTGTAGAACATCATGGTATGGTGAGGCAACAATGTTTCAATGTCCTCCAACACCTTTGATCACTCACAACCATTCTTGAATCAACAAACTTCAAATATTGGTCACATTCAACAGTGGCTCTTGCTCTTCAATGCACATGGCCAACAGCCCAAGCAAGGATGGAATAGAATGAGCATAATCCTTAGTCGTCTCTGGCTTATGACAACATGTTAAAATGGTTCTTAACCCTTTTAGGACTCAGAATTCTATGATACAATGTTCCAAGGAAAAGATCAGCATTAGGGCCCATGGTCAAAAGGCATGAAGGATGCACTATCACTCAATCAACACAAGAATGACTAAACCAATGGCACATTTGATCTACACAAGCTCCAAACAACATGGAAGGATGACCTAGACCCAAACAACATCAATCCATTCACGAATTCATCAAACCCTAGGGTGGATGGATGGTCTATGACTATTTTCCAATGGAAATGAGCAAATTGTCATCAAGAACTTCCTCCCACGAGCATAAAATGAACCCAAAACCTTGCAAGGATGTAGATGGTGCCAAGAAAAAAATTTCCACCAATTTGCAGCATTTTCCCATGGTGGAATCTCAAGTTATGGCATATTTTTACAAGTTTAAAACCCTAGGCAGGGTTTAGGGTAGTTGTCACAAAATGCTTGTATCTTCCTCAAAACTCAATGGATTTGAGTCAAAGAAAAATAATTACAAATTTGATGAACCCCTGCAACTTTTCCAATCAACTTATGGTCTATACCAGCAAGTACAAATCCATACAATGTGAAAGAACAGTCATATTTTGCAAGAAAATGCAATTTAGAACATGCAAACTTGAGGTTTTCTTCATCCCAACTTCAACCAACCTTGCATTTCATTTTTACAAGGCATATTTATGCTTCTACAATCATTTCCATGCCTCCAACCGACCCACAACTGATTGGTTAACAAATTTGCAAAGTTGTAATTACAACATTGACAACTTTTAGCAAATTTTATAATATTTGCCTAAATTTCACCTAATGACCCAAAAAATGGTCCTAAACCACTTAGGATGGTCTCAAATGACTCTATTTACATCAACCAAGCCAAATCAAAGCAAAAACCAAAGTTTCACAATATAACCCAAAATTGCATCAAAGGTGCTCCTGCACCATACTCCCCAGAGAGAAAAGATTCAAGGTCCCCTTGAATGGAGGTTTGCAACAGTGTAACCAACCAGCATCTAGAATCTAAGAATGAATGTAAATCTGCTCCATTACCTGCAACAACATACTCTGTGAAAGGGTACAAATCAGAACTAAATCTTCAACCTTGAGATCAACTGCTCTTCTTCTCACATATGCCCTTTGCTTGCATCTGCTAACTCTACTTTGTAGTTGCTCCCTTTCTTGTTGATGGATTTCATGCATTGCAATAGCAACTTTCTCTCCTTCAGCACCTTTTTTTCATTTTGACCTTAGGTATCTCACTCCTCAATTGTGTAGGACTCTCAATAAGAGCATTTTGTCTCCTATTTTTGTCTCTAGCCATCATGGCACCAAGCATAGGATCTTGATTAGTTTTTATGTACTCTTCTAAAAGAATCAAAGCTTGTTGAACTTCCAATATCTCCCTTTTTAATGGATGCAATTGATATGCATATTCTTCATCCTCAATGGAAAATAAAAAAAAATTAGTTCTCCCTGCTTCTTCAACACCATTACTTCTCATATTTTGAAGAGATCCTCACATTACAACTATATCTTGTCTTCCACACTCATTCAATGATCCTTTCAACATGTCAACTACTGATTGAAGGGGCTTGGTCTGAGAATCAACAAAATAAATTGTATCCCCCAAATATGCAATGTTTAATGCTACCTTCTCCATTGGATTTGCACAATGATTGGCCTTCTCCTTTTCCCTGTTCATACCAGTATGCAAAACAGAAAATTGAACCTCTAGCTTGGGATTGAACCTCTTAACTCCATCTTGTATTAGATTACATTCACCAAACTACATAAGCAACTGAAAGGTAACTTGGGTTGCATTCTCAAATTCCAATTGCAAACACTCAGCATCTTCATCTAAATTGAAAGGTTTTCCTTCCCAATCTAGCAACTTGATATGAGGATTGATACCTCTCTTTGGGATATCATCTATCACTATATCAACATGTTCCTTGAGTAAATTTTGGATCTCCAAAGGCAATTCATCAATCCTAGTTGTTGTCATAACAATCCTAGGTCTGGTTATGATTCCAAAGCCCTTTTCTTCCTTTTCTATGGTGTTTATGAACTCCTCCTCACCTACCAACATCGTGTTAGATCCCACTTGTTGTTCTTGTCTTTCCTCTCTCAAAGGTGTTATAGTATAGGAGACCCCATCCTTCTCTATGACAAGTGTTTTTCCTATCACCATGGACTGCCTTCCTATCATATTGCCATGGTCTACCTAGAAGCATATGGCAAATATCCATGGGAATGATGTCACACAACACCTTGCCCTTTTATCCCCCTATGTGGAATTCTACCCAAATTTTCTCATTCACTAACACTTCTTTCCCTTTGTTTAACTAGGAAACCTTGTATGGAGTTGCATGAGGTAATCTTTTCAACTTTAACTTCTCTACCATTTCAACAAAAATCAAATTGCTAGTACTACTAGAATCAATGACAACTTTACAACATTTACCTTGGCATTTGCATGTAGTCCTAAAGAGTGACTTTCTCTATGGTGGTTCCTTCTCCATGGGCACTTTGATCAGGGTTCTTCTCATCAGTAAAAACTCTCCAACTTCTAGTTCTTCAACTTGTCGTGGAGAATTCACACTTTTAGCATCTTCACCTTTTGCAACTTGATTCCTCCTTTCACTCCTAAAAGAAGTAGATGATTTTTCTTCAAGGCATTGCCATGCTTGATGGCCTACAAATTTATTACATTTATAACATTTTCTAGTGAAGCCACTTGATCCTCCTCTACTCCTAAATTTGGCCCTAAAATTTGATCTTTTGCCCCTAAAAATGCCCCTTGATTCTAAGACTTGTTCTTGAGAATTACTTGTCTCTCCTTGACTCTCATATAACTATCCTAAATCAACAAATGATCCTCTTCCTCTAGAATTCCTTCCTCTACCCCTGCTTTTATTTTCTTGTCTCCTTCTCAACTTTTCTTCAACCTTCATCGCTAGTTGGTAGCATTCTTCTATCGTTCTAGGACTTGTGAGACTTAGTTCATCTTGTAGACTATATTTCAATCCATTCAAATTCCTTGCAACCTTATCAACATCCTCTTCCATATGGCATAATCTAATGCTCAGTTTGTAGAATTCTTCTGTATAGGTCTTTACATCCATGTCTTTTTGTTTCAAATTTGTAGTTGCCTATACAATTGAATGGCATAATCACTAGACAGAAATTCACCTTTCAACTTTCCAACCATTCTATCCCAAGAGGTGATCTTTTCCTTTCTTTTCTTTCTTCTCTCCTCTTGCACATCGTCCCACCAAAGGGATGCATGGCCCTTCAATTTTGTTCTTGCCAACTTCACTCATTGTTCCTCTGGCACATCTTCAAATTCAAAATATTTGTCTAATTCTCCAATCCAATCAAGAAGTTCCTCACTGTTTAGGCTACCTGAATACACTGGGATTTCCATCTTCAATTTGGAACCTTCACCTCTAACTACTTTCAGCAATCTCTCCAACCTCAACTCTTCAACATCTCTTTCTTCATGGGGTTGTTGTTGTCGATTGTCTTCATCCATCTCTTCTTCCTGATCACTCAAATCTCTTGTGATCACACCTATTCTCTTATTTGTATCAAATATTGTAAGCCTTGCATCAAGACTTAAGTTTTCATTTCTCTCATCTCTTGGAAAAGTTTGTCTCCCATCTCTTTGGCCAACCTTTCTAGTGCTCTTTCAATAGAACTTCCTCTTTGAGGCATCTTTCCTTGTCTTCAATTCACCAAACCAACTTTTTTCTTTATTGGCTCTGATACCAATATGATGCAAAGCAGGGGAAAATCCTAACACCATGTGATTGTTTCAACATCATTCTTCAAGGCTTTCATTGGAAGAGGCATCTTAGTGCACCTTGTTACCATTATCAACTTAGCCTAGTGGGCATCCAAGGAGGGAAGTACACACCAACAAGTGCAGAACATCATGGTATGGCAGGGCAGCAATGTTTCAATGCCCTCCAACACCTTTGATCACTCACAACCATTATTGAATCAGCAAACTCCAAATGATGACCACATTCAATAGTGGCTCCTACTCTTCAATGCACATGGCCAACAACCCAAGCAAGGATGGAATAGCATGAGCATAGTCCTTGGTGGTCTTAGGCTTATGACAACATGTTAAATTGGTTCTTAACCTTTTTAGGACTCGGACTTCTATGATACAATGTTCCAAGGCAAAGATCAGCATTAGGGCTCATGGTCACAAGGCATGAAGGATGCACTATCACTCAATCAACACAAGAATGACTGAACTAATGGAACCTTTGGTCTACACAAGCTCCAAACAACATGGAAGGATGACCTAGACCCAAACATCATCAAGCCATTCATGAATTGATCAAACCCTAGGGTGGATGGATGGTCTATGACTATTTTCCAATGGAAATGAGCAAACTGTCATCAAGAACTTCCTCCCACGAGCATGAAATGAATCTAAAACCTTTCTGGGATGTAGATGGTGCCAAGATAGAATTTCCCACCAATTTGCAGCATTTTCCCATGATGGAATCTTGAGTTATGGCATTTTTTTACAAGTTTAAAACCCTAGGAAGGGTTTAGGATAGTTGTCACAAAATTCTTGTATCTTCCTCAAAACTCAATGGATTTGAGTCAAACAAAAAGAATTGCAAAGGTGATGAACCTCTGTAACTTTTCCAATCAACTTATGGTCCATACCAGCAAGTACAAATCCGTACAATGTGAAAGAACAATCAGATTTTGTAAGAAAATGCAGTTTAGAACGTGCAAACTTGAGGTTTTCTTCTTTCCAACTTCAACCAACCTTGGATTTCGTGTTTACAAGGAATATTTATGCTTCTACAATCATTTTCAGGCCACCAACTAACCCACAACTGATTGGTTTTAACAAATTTGCAAAGTTGTCATTACAACATCGACAACTTTTGACAACTTTTAGCAACTTTTACAATATTTGCCTAAATTTCACCTAATGACCCAAAAATGGTCCTAAACCACTTAGGATGGTCTCAAATGACCTTATTTACATCAATCAATCCAAAACAAAGCAAAAACCAAAGTTTCACAATATAACCCAAAATTGCATCAAAGGTGCTCCTACACCATACTCCCCAGAGAGAAAAGATTCAAGGTCCCCTTGAATGGAGGTCTGCAACAGTGTAACCAACTAGCATCCAGCATCTGAGAATGAATGTAAATATGCTCCATTACCTACAACAGCATACTCTATGAAAGGGTAAAAATCAAAACTAAATCTTCAACCTTGAGATCAGCTGCTCGTCTTCTCATATCTGCCCATTGCTTGCATCTACTATCTCCACTTTGTAGCTGCTCCCTTTCTTGTTGATGGATTGCATGCATTGCAATAGCAACTTGCTCTCCTTCAGCACCTTGTTTCATTTTTACCTTAGGTATCTCACTCCTCAATTGTGGAGCCTCAATAAGAGCATTTTGTCTCCTCTTTCTGTCTCTAGCCATCATGGCACCAAGCATAGGCTCTTAATCATTTTTTTTGTCCTCTTCTGAAAGAAGCAAAGCATGTTGAACTTCCAACATCTCATTTTGTGATGTATGCAATTGATGTGCATATTCTTCGTCCTCAATTGAAAACAGAAAAAGTTTAGTTCTCCCTGCTTCTTAAACACCATTACTTCCCATATTTTGAAGAGGTCCCTGGATTGCAACAATGTCTTGTCTTCCACACTCATTCAATGATCCTTTCAACATGTCAACCATTGATTGAAGGGGCTTGGTCTAACAATCAACAACATAAACTATATCCCCCAAATCTGCAATGTTTAATGTTGCCTTCTCCATTGGATTTTTGCAATGATTGGCCTTTTCCTTTTCCTTATTCATATCAATCTATAAAACAAAAAATTGAACCTCTAGCATCATATTGGTATCAGAGCTAATAAAGACAAAAGTTGGGTTGGTGAATTGAAGACAACCAAAGATGCCTCCAAGAGGAAATGTTATTGAAAGAGCACTAGACAGGTTGGCCAAAGAGATGGGAGACAAACTTGCCCAAGAGATGAGAGAAATGAAAACAAGTCTTGATGCACGGCTTATAGCAGTTGAGATGACTCAGAGAAGAGGTGTGATCACAGGAGATTTGAGTGATCAAGAAGAAGAAACAGATACAACAGTTGGCAAGAACAAAATTGAAGGGCCATGCATCCCTTTGGTGGGACTATGTGCAAGAAGAGAGAAGGAAGAAAGGAAAAGCAAAGATCACCTCTTGGGACATAATGGTTGCAAAGTTTAAAGGTAAATTTCTACCTAGTGATTATGTCATTCAATTGTATAGGCAACTACAAAATTTGAAACAAAAAGACAAATGTAAAGACCTATATAGAAAAATTCTACAAACTAACTATTAGGTCAGGCCATATGGAAGAGGATGTTGATAAGGTTGCAAGGTATTTCAATGGACTAAAATACAGTCTACAAGATGAACTAAGTCTCACATGTCCTAGAATGGTAGATGAATGCTACCAATTAGCCATGAAGGCTGAAGATAAGTTGAGAAGAAGACAAGAGAAACAAAGCAGAGGTAGGGGAAGGAATTTTAGAGGAAGACGGTCATTTGTTGATTCAGGACAGTCACAAGAGGGTCGAGAGAAGTAATTCTCAAGAACCTCATATTCAAGGGGCAGTTTTAGGGGAAGAAGATCAAATTTTAGGGCCAGCTTTGGGAGTAGAGGAGGATCAAGTGGCTTCATTGGAAAATGTTATAAATGCAATAAATTTGCAGGCCATCAAGCATGGTAATGCCCTGAAGAACAGCCATCTACTTCTTTTAGGAGTGAAAGGAGGAATCAAGTTGCACAAGGTGAAGATGTTGAAAGTGTGACTTCACAAGTTGAAGAGCCAGAAGTTCGAGAGTTTTTGCTAATGAGAAGAACCCTGATCAAAGTGCCCATGGAGAAGGAACCACCACAGAGAAAGTCACTCTTCAGGACTACATGCAAATGCCAAGGTAAATGTTGTAAAGTTGTCATTGATTCTGGTAGTACTGACAATTTGGTTTCTATTGAAATGGTAGAAAAGTTAAAGTTGAAAAGATTACCTCATGCAACTCCATACAAGGTTTCCTGGTTAAACAAAGGGCAACAAGTGTTAGTGAATGAGAAAAGTTGGGTAGAATTCCACATAGGGGGATGCAAGGACAAGGTGTTGTGTGACATCATTCCCATGGATGTTTGCCATATGCCTCTAGGTAGACCATGGCAATATGATACGAAGGTAGTCCAGGATGGTAGGAAAAGCACCTATGTCATAGAGAAGGATGGGGTCTCTTACACTCTCACACCTTTGAAAGAAGAAATTCAAGAATCACAAGTGGGATCTAGTGTGATGTTGGTAGGTGAGAATGAGTTCATAAAGGCCATAGAAAAGGAAGAAAAGGGCTTTGGAATCATAACCAGACCTAGGACTATTATGACAACTAGGATTGATGAATTTCCTTTGGAGATCCAAAATTTACTCAAGGAACATGTTGATATAGTGATAGATGATATCCCAAAGAGAGGTATCAGTCCTCATATCAAGTTGCTAGAATGGGAAGGAAAACCTTTCAATTTAGATGAAGATGATGAGTGTTTGCAATTGGAATTTGAGAATGCAACCCAAGTTACCTTTCAATTGATTACGCAGTTTGGTGAATGTAATCCAATACAAGATGGAGTTAAAAGGTTCAATCCCAACCTAGAGGTTCAATTTTTTGTTTTGCAGACTGATATGAACAAAGCAAAGGAGAAGGCCAATCATTATGCAAATCTAATGGAGAAGGCAGCATTAAACATTGCAGATTTTGGAGATACAGTTTATGTTGTTGATTCTCAAACCAAGCCCCTTCAATCAGCGGTTGATATGTTGAAAGGATCACTGAATGAGTGTGGAAGACATGACATAGTTGTAATGTAGGGATCTGTTCACAATATGAGAAGTAATAGTGTTGAGGCAGCAAGGAGAACTAAACTTTTTATGTTTCCCATTGAGGATGAAGAATATGCACATCAATTGCCTACATTACAAAAGGAGATATTGGAAGTTAGACATGCTTTGCTTCTTTTAGAAGAGGACAGAAAAATTGATCAAGAGCCTATGCTTGGTGCCATGATGGCTAGAGACAGCAAGAGGAGACAAAATGCTCTTATTGAGATTGCACAATTGAGGAGTGGGAGACCTAAGGTCAAAATGAAACAAGGTGTTGAAGTACAGCAAGTTTCTATTGCAATGCATGCAATCCATCAACAAGGAAGGGAGCAGCTACAAAGTAGAGTTAGCAGATGCAAGCAAAGGGAAAATGTGAGAGGAAGAGTTGTTGATTTCAAGGTTGAAGATTTAGTTTCTAATTTGTACCCTTTCAATTTTTGAAAACACGGTTCATTTTTCACTAAAGCAATTCACACACATTGCAAGGCATCACGACAATATAAAATTCTCTCGATAATAGATTAGAGGTATTTAGCAAGCAATTAAGCAATTATAAAAAATAATTAAATGCAATAAATTACAAGAGTTGAGAACAACCTACGTAATACACAAACACGGCTTATTGGCTTTCACATGACTCGAGAATCCAAATCAACCAAACATGACTCATCTCATAACTCAAAATCAAGTAAGACGGGGATAACAAAACACTTTTACCAAAGTTGATTGTCTCCAATTTATCATTGATGGGGAAGCATATGTCCACACACTGAATGAAAACTCCAAGCATAACAACACAAGATAGACAAAGCTCACTATATAGTAACACTGTTTTGAAATGGGCTTTGTCGCTCCTACTCTAGCTTGTTCATCACCTATTGCAGGGATACATGGTTCCTTTGTGTTTCTTGCTAGTGTGTCATTTGGCTTTGTTTCCATCTGCTACTAGGGTTTTGTCTACTATGGGTGAGTTTCATCTTATTGCATCTAGTGCTATGTCTTTTGGATTTGTTTCGTTTGCTAGTATTATTTTGTCTATCGCTCGTGTGCTTCTTGTTTCTGGTGTAGCCACAGGTTCTTTTTATGTTGTTAGTGGTGTGTGATTTGTTGTTGTTGTTGCACCTTCTACTCCTTTTCCTAGTGGTGTTGGGGTTTCTGCTAGTGCCTCCCCTCTAATACTGACTTCTATTATTGGTGGATGGAGCTTTGCTCAAGCTATTGGTTCTAGTGTTGTTTTCCCTTAAAGGAAGAAATATCATCTTCTTCTTTGTGCCAAATCATCCCCAATGGTGGTCAATGGCCAAGATGTGGAAAATGAGGACTTCTACCAACGTAGGGGTTTGGTGTGCAAATTCTCTAATTTGTGGCCATCTCTTCTTGATCTTCATAAATGGGTGATGGATTCATGGAGGCCTCTTGTGGTGGGTATGATTGAGTTCTTCCCATGTGCTATTTTTTTTCATTTCCTCCTTTGCCTCCTCCAAGGACAAAGATTTGGTGATGGGCAAGTTGTGGGTTTGGGGGGAGCACTCTCTCTTTGTCAAGCCTTGGTCAACCTCCTTGAATCCTCTTATTGAGCCACTAAATGTGTGTTTGGTATGGGTTAGACTTCTTAATCTCCCCATGTAGTTTTTGGAGCCTTCATGTTATGAGGCCATTGGTAACTCTATTGATCGCTTCTTAAGAGTTGATGATTCTACTTCGTTCATTGGGCACTCCACATTTGCACACATTCTCGTGGATATTGACATCTCCAAACCCCTTCATGGAGATGTGGTTTTGATGGTTGGGGGTAGGCCTTGGACTCAACCTCTTGATTATGCGGGCCTCCCCTTCAAATGTCATTGGTACTTCTCCATCGGCCATCTGGTTACAAATTGTTCTCTCATGTCACAAGGGCTCTGCTACGTGGTGGAAGGATGGTAATGATGACCACTTAACTATACATGCTCTTCATTATTCGTTGGATGACTCCTCCCAGGATGATGACATGTCTTACTTCTGGTACAGCTCCAATGCCCTCGGGTTCGGACCCTCCTCGTTCTTCTTGTGTTATTGGGCTCCCTATGGGGGAATCCCCCCTAATTCACATTGTCCTACGCATGTGGATGTTCCCTCTTCATCTGTTGACGAGCCCTCTGTAGGGGTTTATCCTCATGCTTCTCCTTGTAATGAGCATTTGGATGACACTATTGCTTAGACTTTTGTTCATAGGAGGAAAGGTTTTTCTTCCTCCTCTTCCCAAACTCATACTCATGTTGTGGTTGAAAGGTCAACTCCCTTCTAACATAGGTTTGTCTAAGTGGGACTTTGGTGGTCACTGCTCTCTCTTTTTTGTATATTGTCTTGTTTGGCAACTTGGCCACATTTAATCCTCTTTCTCTTGTTTGGATTGTTTCGTTGTTGTTTGTGGCATGTTTGGGTTTGTTTCATCCAACCTTTTGGCAACCTTTATATAAGGTCGAGACCCTTGTTTCTCACATCTTTTTGTTTATTTCTTGCTTTTGTACAAGGGTCTAGGCCCTTTCAAAATCCCTACTTACCTTAACCAAAAACAAAAGAAATAATATTATAACTTATAAGTAAAAATCATCTAACACTACATGATTTACATATAAAAATAAATAATAAAATGATCACATATCATAGTGAAAATGATAAAATTGAAAATGTTATAAAATCTAACATACAAAAATTCACACAATTCCAAGTACAAGATCCATACACCTCAATGACAATCCAAAAAGGACATCATCAGCAAATATAATAATAATATCAAAACACAACATAAGCAACAAAGTGCGGCAGATATACTTAGGGCCTTACAGTAGACATAATTAAGGAGAAGTAGATCTCTTGATGCTTTCATCAATCTAGAAGAAGAATTGATTTTTTATTTCTTTTTGAAGGGAAATGTTCTACATCAAGTTCTAAAAAGGAGATAGCATAAAGTTGGAACATTGAAATGGCTTTGTCTAGAATTTGATGAATCTCCTCAATATGAGTAATGTTAAAACATTAAGATCCCTCTAGAATGTTGGAATGATGTTGGAGAGTGAAAAATCATTGCACTATTGCTCCTATGTCAACCCCAATGAATATATGGCCATTTGAATCAATTCACTTAAAAGAAAATCACTTGGCTTCAAGACATCAAAATTTGGTGAAGATATTTGTGTATAGAGATCAATCTCTATGCACACTCTTGCAAAGCTTGTGTCATATCCTATAGAGACAAAAGCAATTATCAAGCAAATTAGAAATTATCAAAGTTAGATAAAATGGTCCTTCATAAGTTTTCCATTCACTCACGAGTGAATTGCCATGGTGTTTGCTAAATGTGGGAAACATCTCCACAATTATACACCTAAGTAATCACTCCTAATACACACACTTTGTCAATTTATTAATGTATAGTCATAAAATTGAACCCCTCGCAATTTCACATACATTTTTGCATCCGCTTTAGTGTCCACTCCCTTAGCATCTTGAGTAGGCTCATTTTAGCCCTTGCATCAACCTTTTCCCTTCTCAGGATGCTCCAGCACCCCCTTTTCAGCAGCCACCCTCACATGTTAGCTTGCATCAAACTTTGTGCTTCTTCCATTTTCATCATTTTGTAGCGTGACATGTCCGGACATTAGCGCACCACACGGATGTCCACGCGTTGCGCTAGCATCCTACGACTTTTCAACGCTCAAACGATTGTTTTCAAGCATGCTTTCCACTTGTCACCTCCTTTGGTCAGTGGCAACGGCTCGAGATGCTTTGTAACCGCTCGGGAAGCTTCCTTTTGCTTCTTTTCTCTCTTTAAAAGAGGTCCTCTCACTTCATTTGTGACTCTTCCTCCATTTCTAGCTCCATTCTTCCAACTTCTAGCTTCATTCTTCCATCCTACTTTTGCTTGCACTCCCTTATTTGTCACAGCACTTTCAAGCACTTTCAAGCCCTCTTTGCGGCTCCTTTGGCTCTTGCAATTCTATCTCCACTTCATGCTTGTGAGCACCTTGGGATTCCATATCCCCTACTATTTGCATCTCATACTTCGTGATACAAGTTCTCCTCCTTGAGTGGGGATTACTTTTATCACCTCTTTTCTTATACAAGTTCTCTTCAAGTGGGGTTTGCTTTTATCACTCCTACTTGGTGGTGCAAGTTCTACTCCTAAGCAGGTTTTGCTTTCACCACACGTTGTCCATTTCGGTTCTCTCTTTCTCTATCTTCTTAGTTGTCTGTGGAAGTGGGAACACCAAAACAAGGGTTTGACTGAGGCAAACCCCTATACAGCCCCAACATTTTCTCTAGATCTTACAAACGCAGGTTTTGAAGACATTCACTTGTTGGAGGATTCATCACTCGCACGGTTGTAAGTATTTCCTTTCTTCTTATCTTTATCAGTTCTATTTCATTTTATCGTAGTTCTATTGCTTTCTATTACTTTATCGCATTTTGTAAATTCTCAATAATTGGAGTAGAAGCAGTCATTTAGGCATTTTCTGTGATAAACCTGTTCTCTGGTCCGTATGAGACGCTAGCATGCCTCTGGGACGCCAGCGCGCCGCACTGTCGTTCATATTCTGCGTTGACGTCCTTTGGCCGAGAGCTTGTCAGTTTGTCCAAAGAATCTTCGTGACCTGCTCTTTCTGATTCCAAAACTCTCGCTGCTATTCCTAAAGTAGTTTACAACAGTTCAACCCGTGAAGCTCTCTGAATGAAGAGAACTCATGAGTAGCGAATCCCCCTCTTCTACAATTACATCAAGGCCTCTTTCTCAACTTTCAAGAGAGCTGCTCTTTAAGCAACTTTTTAAAATGTCGCCGAACTCCACAATCTATCTTGTTGATCAATTTGTAGGAAGTCATGGATCTTAAGGTCAAAATATTTAACCCTTGATTTCTCGAAATTAATCTCGCATCTTGGCATAGTTGTATCAACCATTTACTTCTTAGACCATTAAATGCACTTTATGTTATTCAATTGACTTTAGGTATCTCCCATCTTCAACATACCAAATTGAACAAGTTTAGGTTGAACTTGGGAAATTGCTTCCTCCTTTGAATGCAACATAAATAAAATATTGATCAATTGAAGTACTTTGGACTTACAAGAGGAATTGGTGTAGTCAATCTTTCATGCTAGTCCTATAATCTTTCCTTGTCTTCTTCAAAAGGCGAGGACTCTAGGAAGAAGAGTTTTAATGATATTCCTTCAATTTGGGTCATCATTTTCAATTTTCTTCATTCATTTACCAACCTCGATGGGTAGTTTCCTAATCACTCCACAACTTCAGAATAAGATACTCCATTTTTTTGTTGAATGATCTTAGTCATATATCCATGTATGCTTTCTACTTATGCGATGCCTATGTCAACTAGATCCTATTAGGATGTAGAAGATAACTCAAAATGAGAGATATAGTGAAAACATCTTTCGAAATAACTTGATCTACAAGCCTCTCAAATCTCAACATCTTTGGAGGAGGAAACTCACATTAATTGATGTATGTCCAATAATCTAATGAAGGACTTATCAAACCAAGTTGCTCGACTTTATAAAACACACTAAAAAACTAGACAAACAACACATCACATTTACTCTAACTGGAAAATTCATTACAACATCATGCACTATCCTACAACTTGGCACAAGGTTGTAATATAATAATACAATGATCTTATTCAAATTTAAAAGATAATTTTCTTGGACAAAGTGATTACAAAGGACTCAATATGCATATTTATACACGACAAAGCATTAGCAAATGTGTTCAAATCTCCATGGGGTAGAAATGGCCTCCTCAAATTGATACATCCTTCTAGAGTCACAATAACCTCTTATGGAGATCAAAACAACCTTGGCTTCTTTGTGACACTATTATTACTAGCCCCAAGCTATGTTGCAAAGTTAAAACTCTATGCTGGATTTGAAAGCAAGCTTAAGATTCCACAATAGGTCGCACCCCATATGCACCAAAATGAGGCACATTGCACATCAAAGTGGGAACATGCTACTTATTGGGACCATGCTAAAGCAAGTTGTTAAGGTTTGCTTGAAATACCAAACAAGAAATTCCAGAGGATACACAAAATTCCAAAGGAAAATTTGTGATCTTGTGGTGGCCAAGGAGTTCACTTGGTGCAAATTGAGAATCCTCCCTTGATGAAATTTCATTCTACATTCTTCTCCCTCCAACCATTGCGAGCTTGCTCTCCATCCCACAACTGCTTTCCAACTTTATAATCAATTGACTATGATGTTGAACAGCACCTGATTGTCTCGACACCCACCCAATCTCTTCTCTTGAAGCACAAATAATTTGTCTCAAGATCTCTATTGGACAAGGTTTGTTCGACTTAATCTGTGCATTCTATGTTGTTCACACTATGTTGCTTCCTCAACATTCTTTACATGTCATGTACCTGTGCTGACTTATCTCATGTTCAGCTGTTTAATGATCCACATAATAACTCAACAAGCCTTGACCAAGAGACTAATTAAGGATTCAACAATGAAAATTGAATCTCAATGGTTCAATATGCTTTAGGGTTTGTTCAAATTAACATCTCATAATTTTACATCGCCCTGATAATGAGAAATATCTCAAAAACGTAAATCTATTCCATGGCCTTTGAAAGTTCAACAACCCTCGGGAGAAGTCCAAAGAAAATGAAAGATGACACTGTCAAAAAAGTCTAAAATAATTAATAAACAAAATAAAATAGCTCCATAGACTTTTAGAGGTTGAAAAAGTTCCCTAGTCGAAGCTTTAGGTGGGGCCTTCACTAAAAAATTCGTATGATGGGAACCTAACTAGTCAATGAGAAATGTCTTTAAGAGAGATCACATATTAGGCTCAGAAATGTGAACATAAGTGTGATATCAATCATACATTCTTTTGAATAAACATGAACAGAATTAACATGGCTAGAAAACAACTTTCTTCCAAATTCACCCTGCTATCATCGCACACCCTGCTGTAGAAAAAGCCAGGGAGATCCAACGTAATATTTTCCTGACACACAACATAACCAAATTCTTCACTCCTTGATATTATACTAAGCATGCAATTGCAACAAAAGCAATCTAGATTTTACCGTTGGACAATCTGCTCCACAATTTTTTCTTGATGCAATAACATAACCAGCTAAGTCGTCATTGATTTCATTTAAATGGCCCATTATCATTTACTTTCCAATCGTCTAAAGGAACAAAATGTTAGGGCCAAAAATATCACTAGTTCCAACATGCAAAGAGCAAAATTTGGTTTTCCTCCAATCTTTAAATATGAATGTTTTTCATCCGATGAATGGTACACTCTTTAACTCACTAATGATACAGCATATCAAGTAATTCGCAGTTTTAAACTGCAAACATTATGGTTACCAAAAAGGGAATAAATATATTAAAACAAAGATATAAAGTCAGACAAGAAATAAACCTAACAAATGTGTGCCGTTAAAAATGGACCAGCAAATACATGAAAAAGCCAGTGCAAAAGATGGCTTTTTGACAAAAAACAAAGATCCATAATCTGAGCTCTCTACCCTTGTGAAACCTTACAGAAAAATAACAATCTCCTATTCAGCTGAAAAACAAAGGAGCAGGGACATGAAATATCATGTTGCCTTTGGCTTGCGTGAAGGAGGACGACGAAAAATACTGATCAGATCATCCAAACCCTGTTTCAAGAATGCAAGACGATACAAAAATTTAGCAATCATCAAAGACTGTAAACTTCACCAAAGACATGAAAAACAGATGCCAAAGGCAAATTTCAAAACTTACCCTTGTTGTAACAACCAGGAAAATGAAAAGAACACTCAAATAAGATGCCACTGCCAGCAAAATAAATAGGTCAAAGGTTACACTGGCTACCTGCATTCAAAGAGATCTCAAAATTGTCAATAATCATCGATAGCACTTTTTCAGATGCTGTCCACCAAAAACTGATATTATTCTGATTTTTTTGGGTTGGAGCATAGTTAGAAAACTTGGTGTGTTCTCACCTACTGGGACAAACTCGCAAGTTATTCCCATCTGTACAGACTCACAAGTTCCAACCACAGACTCACAAGAGTTCTACACACAGACCCACGAGTTTTGAGCTTAAACGCAGCTGTGTGGAAAAAACAGAGGCAGGGGTTTTAAAACCCAATTGTTTTCATGTTTTCCATATTTTTTGTGAATACTGAGCAAAGCGAAGTGATTCTTGAGTGGTTATAGATTCAATTTGCAGACTGAATCCATGATTAGAG
>VDFB02003276.1:0-45165 GCA_007258455.2 Sequoia sempervirens | reverse complement strand
AGGCTTTTCTGACCTATACAATGAGAAACTTGGACCGGGAGTTGCACGTTCATATCTCGGTAGTTGCTAGGGCAGCGATGGATGGATGGGAAGATTGGTTTATTCAGTTCCCAACATACACCTACATCTGAGTATACGGGTTTATAGGAAATCCAGCTATGCTTCCACGTTATCCTTCGGATAAGACAATCTTTCAGAAGTTCCTGAGACAGATGCATGATGTTCATCGTCTTCTACGCCGCAGGCATAGACCATCTCTCAACTTTCCTTTTCAGTTTGGAATGTATTGGTGCAAGTTGGCAATTGATGCTAAAATTGCAGGACAAGAGCTTGAGAAATATCATCTTAAGTATCTTGTTGAAGCACGTGCCTATGATCTTTCAGGTCATTATACAGCTCGCCTTGCTGGAGGTACATATCACGAGCCTTCTATGGAGGATTACTGGGCAAATTGCGCAGATGACTTCGAGGTTCGCAGACGTAGTTACGGCCGCTTCTCTCTCTCACAGATTTATGTTTTCTTGTCAGAAGATGTGGGAGGTTTATCAGATGATGAGGCAGAAGTTCTTCCTCAGTTTTTCAGAGAATAGGTTGATACACAACCGCTGCCGGCAGTTGATTGGTACGCCAAGGAATACGCAACGGTCAAAGAGAGGTCAAGTAGAGTTATCCAGAATAGTATACTTTACCTTGACAGCAAGAAGACAAGGAGGGTAAGTGTTCCCAGAGCAGAGCCGCCAGTAGTGGTGAATCCTTCGTTACCTTCCTCGTCAAAACCTAAACAAAAGAAGAGGAGTAATCCTCTCAAGAAAGGTCAAGCGCCAAACAATTCAAAGGGCAAGGCGCTTGCCATTGTTACACACATGGAGCCTGACAGACAGCTGGTCACAGAATCAGTTCAGAGACCAGTTCAGAGTCCGCCAGTCAGCCTCAAGTTCCTGCACCCGTTTCAGAGCCGTCACCAACCCCAATTCTCATTGAATTGGATTTAGATTCTCCACCTCGCAGTGGGTCTTCTACACGTTCACTCTCGTCACAACCTCCTGTTGCTAGTACCGACCCTTCTAGTAGCATTAGTCGAGACCAATCTTGGATCGAAGCTCAGCTGGGAAGGAAGAGGAGGCAGCCATCCTATGTCCTTAATCATTCCGATTTTGATGAGATTTACCAGGATGCGCAAGACAAGAGTGTCAAGAATATGGTCCACGTGGAGAGAAACACTGATATGGAGATTGTCATCGAGACTACTGTACCTCCACAGGGGAAGAGCTTGGATGAGTTGGAATCTCAAGATTTCGAGGTTATCACAGTTAACCTTGGTCGTAGCACACGTCAGACTCAGGTTGATCTACTGCAGGTTGCTACAGACAGTGCCAGGGATAGAATACTGAAGGACGGAGAAGATAAGGCAGCCCTCAAGGCTGAAATCAGACAGCTTCGTTAGTATATTTCTAGCCTTGTACATAGGACAGACGCCATTGCTACACTCCCACCGATGCTTGAGCCTCCAGCAAAACAAGGCCAACTTAATCACTTAGTTGCATATGGCAAGCGTTTGGATGAGTGGGAGGAGGAGTTCGTTGCTAGAGGCCGTGCTATGCTTACAGAGTTATATCAATTGCGGTACAATGCACGAGAGCTCCGTCTTCGTCTTCAGGATGAGGAGCGAGATATGGCAATTAACAAACCCCGGGATGAGATTATGATTGCTCACCTGAGTGTGGCATATGATTCAGTCACAGATGCAAAGGACAGAGAGGCTTTCTATTCTTGGAAAACACAATTGGTTTTCAAGGCAAAGATAGAAGAGACTTTGGCGTCAGAGTTGGCCGAGAGTAGAGAGCACGTTACTAGTGCACTCCGGTCAGTGAGAACTTTGGTTTCTCGCTTACCGTGTCGATATCAGATTGAGGGTGGTGCCTACGTCGAGCTTACTAATGTTCAGTCAGAGCTCCAAGGACTCATTCATACCATTTTCGATGGGGAGACAGTTGGCTGAAAGGTTACTCAGCTTATAATCATGTCAGCATTGTTCGATGAAGCAACAACGAGCATGTGATGTCCCCATCCTAGTCAGCGCAGCTGGTTATGTGGTTAGCCTATTATTTCGATCCTCGTAGGCTGACAAATGTGTGCAGAGGATCATTTGAGGCAGTTACTCAGTGTTCTGTAGCTTCAGTGTTGCAGTTGTTTCAGGTTGGGCCTTCACAGAATCCTTCAGAGTGGTTTTTCAGAGACTTTCTATTTTTAGAAAGTCGGACAGGCGGAAGCTGCTATTTTGGGCAGAGCACCTGGTTCAGCTGTTCAGCTTAGAGTCGACCCAGTTCTTCAATTTGATAGTCAGACGGAGAAATATTGGATTATTTAATGATTTAATGAATAATTAATATTTTTGACTTTATATTAAAGTCACTTTATTAATTATTTAAATATTTAATTAAAAGGGCGTATCATGGAGTATTTATTATACTTTATAATAAAGTGTTGATATTTGATATAATGAATAATTATTATTCATTAATGAGACGCCAATTAAATTATTATTTCTCCTAAAGTCTAAAGGGCGAATATAATCATTTAATTAAATGATTATTAAAATGAGTCTTTGGGTCGAATTTTTACGAGATATATATTCACAGGAAAGACAAATCGAACCATTATGATATGATATTCAAATTTGTCTTCTATTTTGCTCTGAGCATTGGAGTTTGCAAAACCTAGGGTTTCAGCAGACGAATCGATTTTGGAGAACAATACCTCTTCAAAATCTGGCATACTGAGACTGTGCAATACCAGTTGAAGATTGTCTTCTTGGTGACTTCACACAGAGGTTACAGACTGAGCTTATTGATTGATTCAGGCAGGGTTTTACAGAGAATATTCATCAAGCATTTGAGGCGACTTCACAGAGCTCTTCTCACAGGGTTCTGGCACGTTTTTCCATAAAGCCGTACCATCTTATTAATTGCTGCTGGGCCGTACAGTTCTGCCCTTGCAGGGCTGTACCTCTCTGTTTCAGAAGGAAATGCCTTCTTCTTCAGTTTCTGGCAGAGGTTTCCAGTGCGCCTAGGTTATCTGGTGTTTTCTTTTGCCTGTGCTCAGAGATTCACGTTGGATACACCATCTTCTTCATTTCTTTCATGCTGCTACAGCCGCCATCAGGTTCCTTTAAAATATTATCATATTTCATTCAGTGTTCAAATTTTGTTATTGTAAAAGCTCTGGGAATATAATAAATTGATGTGCCTTAGTGTTATGAGCATTTTCCACACCTTTTCATTGCCATAGGAATTTTAGTGAATTTTTAAGCATTATTTAAGTAAATCGCAGTTTTCTGTTATTTCTCAAAAACCTATCAAAAACCAAAAAAATACAAAAAACGATCAAAGCAAACAAAGTCAGAGTTTTCAGTTAGGGTTTCGGGGTTGAGAATCACCTGGATTCTTACAGAGCAGAGGTGAACTTCAGTCTCAGATCACAGCTAGTGAGGATATGCTGCACCGAGACATAGCATTCTTCGACAGAGTCTCATAGCTCCAGATAGTGATACAATTAACAATCTCGTTGAGGGATTGGTTGCTCGAGATCACGGACAGTAAACTTCAGTTCCCACCTCTCAGGATAGATATTTCACACAGGAGTTAAACTTGGCGTTACTTTCTCAAGTTAACTCGCTATCTTGTTTCATGTATATCTATTCTGAGATCAACTTTACACACTTGGAGTTTTATTTAGGGTTTTACGTTAACTGATGGTAGTCTTCCAGTTAACTCGCTTTCAATAAGGACGTGCATGCTTGCACAATTGTCCATTTTTAGATTAGATGTTTCGTTAACTGATGGTAGCTTTCTAGTTGACTGTATAGTTTACTTCATTAGGGTTTGGCTTAATCTTGCATGCATTGCAAGACTGTAGATGACTTAAGGTGATTTTAGGGTTCCCTACACCTTGATGTATATAAATAAGAGCTTTTGCTCATTTGTAAATAACTTTTGCTTGAGAGAGAAATATATGTGCCTACCTTGCCCTCAATATTGCTCTTTTGGTATTTGTTCATGTGTCTTCACTATTACGATTAATTGTTATGCCACATAGGGTTTCATGCAATTGTAATGGTGAATTCTTTCCATAGTTTACATAAATCTGTTTTGTGCATCTTTACCATTATGATCAATTGTTATGCCACATAGGGTTTCATGCGATTGTGATGATAAATCTGTTTTGTGAATCTTTTCCATTGTGATCAAGTGTTATGCCACATAGGGTTTCATGCGATTGTGATGATAAATCTGTTTTGTGAGTCTTTGCTATTATGATCAATTGTTATGCCACATAGGGTTTCATGAGATTGTCATAGTTTAGATAAATCTGTTTTGTGCCTAATAAACTTGTTCAGATTGAGATAATAGTTGCGCCACCTTGCCTTCAAGTAGAGAATCTAAACTCGTTTATCGTCTGATAGTCAAAACCTTGCTCCGTTTCCTCATGCTCTGTTTTCTTGAGGAAACTGGATAGAATTTAAGTTATTAAGTTTAGTTGTAGTTAGTAGATCTGCAAAACCAGAAAAACTCAGCTGCAACATATATAGTTTTCGAGAAAGCCTTGTACCTCTACAGCTGAAGCAAAAAGACAGGATTTAGTGTAGTTTATTTCCTTTGCAAGTACTTTTGTCAAGCACAACGAGGGAGCTTCCCCTCCTAATTTGAAGAGCACTCATTGCGTAGTGTGCATAGCTGTCCGTACCAACTCTTACTCCAGAGGTGCTAGTTGTTACGCCAACATGTAGACCACACAAATGCCCCCTTTTTGGTAAGATCAATAAGTGGGGCAGCCAACTATGAGAAACACTTCACGTATCTCCTATAGAAACCACAAAGCCCAAAGAAACCCTTCAATTGAGTGAGATTTTTTGGAGGAGCCAAATCTAAAATGGTCTTAATCTTCTCTTGATCAACACTAACCACTTTTCAGCTAATCACATGACCAAGGTACAACAATTTTTTCATGCCAAACTCGTACTTGCACTCCTTTGCAAATAGAGATTCAACCTCAAGGATACCCAAAACCTCATCCAAATGCCTCATATGCTTATCCCAAGTCTTGTTTAAAATTAAGATGTCATCAAAAAACACCAAGACAAATTTCTTGAGCTACTTGTTGAAAACATGTTCTTACAAGATTGACAAGTTGTCAAAGCATTTGTTAAGACAAAAGGCATAACCAAAAACTCATAATGCCCAAAATGGCATTGAGAAGTAATATTCTCAATATCTTCTTTTCAAAGTCTAATCTAGTGGTTTCTAGATCTTTAGTCTATTTTCAAAAAATAGACCGCTCCATATAGCTCATCAATGGGCTCATCAATCCTCGGTATAGGGTTCTTGTTAAGAACTCTATAACCTATACACATGCACGTGGTCCCATCCTTCTTCATGAATACAAAAGAAGATGCAAATGGCTTTTGCTTGGATGGATATGCCCCATCTCCAAAAGCTCTTTGATTGCTTTCTCAATTTCATTTTATGTCTCTTGGGATTTCGATAGGGAGTAGTGATGATTGGTTTGGCTCCCTCTTCCAACTTATCACATGTTCAATACCTCTTTCAGGAAGCCTCCCAAGTCGTATGCCATTAAAAACCTTACTTTGCTTAGTTAAAAAGGCTTGCACCTCTGGATCGTATTTTCTCTTTTCTTGTTGAGAGATAGTACGCATGATGACACATTCTATTGCCCACTCAACTTTATCATAACAAAGCAATCTCTCCATCCTCCTGTATGTGATAACACGAGGACCTCCATTTGACATCCCTCTCAACACCATGTTCTTCCCATCAAATTGGAATTTCAGCTCCATAGTTTGCAAATTCAAAGAAATCTCTCCCAAGGAAAGAAGCCACTGGATGCCAAGAACTACATCTATATCTCCAATACTTACCACATAACTACATTTGTATCTCCAATACTTACCAAATAGAAATCATCTTTGACTTCATAGTTTCCCAGCTCTAGACTCATTTGAGATATTTTTCTTAAAACAATCAACTACCCTAACTTTGAATCCTTAAAAATCTTTTGTTTTGAGGCCTCTTCTTGCAAAAACCCCTTCATCAATGAAATGGTTTGTAGCACCAATGTCAATAAGAGCAACAATTTGCTGCCCACATAAGATTCCATGAAATCTGAAAGATTCATTTTTTGAAAGCTAGAAAGTTTAGCAAGAGTGCCTTCACTTTATCTCTCTTCTACAATGTGATGAGCCCAGCTGGCTCCAACCAAACGCCTATAGTATTTTATTATCTTCTTGTGTTTTTTTAGTTTTTTAGAGAAAGTTTCTACACAGAAGAGAAGGGGTGTACAACATATAAATGCTTATAAAACTCAAATCTGAGCTAAAATTGACAAAATGAAAGTGCAAAAGGTATTAAATAACCGTAACAAAGAGATTACATATGATAGACATACCCAAAATGCTCCAGATTATTTTATTAGGAAAATATTCCAGTTTGCCAGCCAAGAATGATGAAAACTAATAAATTCCAATGTAGAAGGCTACAAAATGAAATCTCCAGCCTAAAAAACTGAGGCAAATGGACTGTAGTAGCTAGACGCCAAAGGAGAAGATGAAAAACCCTCAAGAAGGAACACGTTTCTCCTCAAAAACTTCAAACGCCCTTGATAGAAGAGCCATGCACTTCAAGAAGAAATCAGATCCTCCGCAAGGAAGGTATGGCCATAAAGCTGGAGTGTCCACCAGATGAAGAAGGGCGCCAATCTCTCAAACCCTCCTGTACTTTATTGAAAACTACTGATTACTGCATAAAAAATCCTAATTAAGCACTGTAAAAACACCTGAATTGAAGCTCCCGTTGTTGCAATCATTCAACTGATCTTTCACAATCTCACAATCACAGATCTATGAAGAATTGCTGCTCTCCAAAGATAAATCTCCTAAAACCCTTGTCTCAGAGAAACCAAGCTCAGCCAAAGCCAAAGAGAAAATATCAAATAGTCAAAAGATGAGTTCGATTTTTCCTTTGCTTTCCTTATAAGGCCAAAAAGGCACGCATCCCAAGAAGTGACACCACTTTCATTAAAATACATTTAAAATGTATTTTGCACTTTTCAATAGTCACTTATTAAAATAAAAGGGGCGCTCCTTTTTGTAAAGTGTTTTAAATTTCACTTAAATAAATTTAAGTGATTACTTTATTATAAAGTCAAGTCAACTTTATAATATTCCATCAAATAAAGTTAAAACACTTTAATTTCACTTAAATATTAATATCTTGCTCATAACCCATCGTATTGACGAGTCGTCAGAAGCTGTCAATCACTGTTCTGTCAAGGCCTGCTGTGAGCCAATCACTTAACTCAAAGGATGGAAACGACAAAACGTACCAAATACGGCCATTGACTCTCTAACAAGATCCTGTCAGTCTACGAGGGTCCAAGAAATAGAATAACCATCACAAAACAAGATCACGCTAAAAAGGGGGACATTACAGTCCACCCTCCCTGAAATTGCTTATCCTCAAGCAATCTCAACAACAACAAATACTCCACTCCACCAGGATCCCAAGGATAGTGCCGTGTAACATCCTTGTTATCACCAACTGTCTCCTGTAACACCCATATCTAATCAACTGGATCATCATGCTGTACCCTATCAACCTCAACACCAACTGTCACAGGAGAGAGAAACTCATACGGAAGTAATTCAAACCGCTGACAACACCTGTGCCCTATAACTGCACAAGATATGCTATCTTCCAACATGTCTAGCACGTGCATACCAGAACTGTGCATCCGAATCAGATCATGTACATTAAGATCGAAAGTGAAACTATGAACACTCCTTACCATGTACACACTATGAAACTCCCCAACGAGCCCTATCTGAGATTCCGATGCACTGATGGAATCCACGATGTTACAATCAATGATCACCCCTAAATCAGGGTCAAGAGTAGAATCAACATCTACCTCGAAAAGTGGATTATCACAAGACACTGTAGCATCCGCCGCAAAGTGAGGATTGTTCACAAACTAAACCTCATATCTGTGTTGATCCCAATCAAACACCTCTGAGCCCCTAGAGTAAGAAGCAGAATCATACTCCTCATGAAACATCTCATGCTCCTCCTCCTCTAAAATCTCCTGCTCAATCTTCCCACTTTCCACACTAATGAGAGTGATAGAATGGAAGCTCCAAGCTGCAATATCAGTTTGCTGGTATGATAAATCAACCATGTCATCACCCTCATAAAACCACTCCATTTGTCTATTTTGACCTTTAGGCTTAAGGGGACAGTCATGGTTAAGGTCATACAGGCCTTTGCAATCAAAGCAAAGCTTCTGCCTACGCAAATCATTGATCATTTCTCGATCAAAAGGAGCTACAAACTTTTTCTTTTGGTCTGAGTTTTCTGTTTTCTTTCGATCAGATCTGTTATCATTGTAGGATGAGGATGGTTCTGATTCAGACTTACTATGTGAAGTTGTAAGTTCCATGTTACGAGATTTTCTCATAGCCTCTGGCAAGGTGGGTGGATCGAAAGCCTTGATCCAACCTTTCATAGGCTCAAATAGTCCATCTATGAAAAGTATAACCAATCTCCTCTTTGAAATTCTTGTTACCATAATTGAAAGTCTCTGAAACTCTCCAATGTATGACTCCAAACTACCCAACTATCTCAACTGTGCAAGATCTCTGAAGTATAGTTCGGGATCACGTTTGTCAAACCTCTCTACCAATCTATCTATAAACCCCTGGTAAGAAGTAATCTTGTCATGGTGAAGTGTTACCATGCCATGGTGCCACCAATCATGGGCCACGCCATCTAGGTAGAGAGCTGCAAATCTAATGGCATCCTCCTCTGTCATAGGACGCAATGTAAGGAAGGTGTCCAATTTACTCACCCAGGCACGTGTTGTGACTCTGCCACTGCCATCGAAATTGGTTAAGGTAAGTTTGTTGGTAGCCCGCCTTAGATCATTATTCCTGTGTTTAGGCCTCTTGCCAGTCCTGTTTTTGGTATGTTCTCTCTTCTGGCTCATGAATCAATCAAAGTTAAGGTGATCCTTAACTCTCAGAGGCAATGCATCCCATTCATCGTACAAAGTCATGATGTTATCTACAAAGTTCACGTCACCACCCTCTTCAACCTCATCCTCCTCATTAGTATCATTCCTAATGAATTTAGGGCATGTGGATCCTTCATAGGTGCGTGCTGGAGCAACATCTGTGAGGTTCTCCATGAATACTTCCCCCCTGATCTTGATCCTGATTCTGCCTTCTTTGAACTGTCAAGTTCTAAACATTGGTACTATGTTGTTGGAGGATGTTCGCCACCTATTCCTGGCCTACCACCATCCCTCTCAGTACATCTCTGGCCTCTCTTTCTTCGTCATCAAGACGATTCCTAGAAGGACCTTCCTCATCCCTATTAGCCATATTATCAAAGCCTAAATCTTCCTCTCGTTCATCAAATGGAAACGCTGGAAATGGTTCAAAAGTACTTCTTTAATATCCAACACCCCTGCGTTAGTAGTACCTGTCAAACCTGTTCTGATGTGACTGCATAGAAACTGCTAACCCTCCAGGTTGGCAGGATCAGAGCTCTGATACCACTGTGATGAGCCCAGCTAGCTCCAACCAAACCCCTATAGTATTTTATTATCTTCTTGTGTTTTTTTAGTTTTTTAAAGAAAGTTTCTAGACAAAAGAGAAGGGGCATACAGCATATAAATGCTCATAAAACTCAAATCTGAGCTAAAATTGACAAAATGAAAGTGCAGAAGGTATTAAATAACCGTAACAAAGAGATTACATATGATAGACATACCTAAAATGCTCCAGATTATTTTATTCAGAAAATATTCCAGTTTGCCAACCAAGAATGATGAAAATTGATAAATTCCAATGTAGAAGGCTACAAAATGAAATCTCCAGCCTGAAAAACTGAGGCAAATGGACTGTAGTAGCTAGACGCCAAAGGAGAACATGAAAAACCCTCAAGAAGGAACGCGTTTCTCCTCAAAAAATTCAAACGCCCTTGATAGAAGAGCCATGCACTTCAAGAAGAAATCACATCCTCAACAAGGAAGGTACGGCCATGAAGCTGGAGTGTCCACCAGATGAAGAAGGACGCCAATCTCTCAAACCCTCCTATATTTTATTGAAAACTACTGATTACTGCACAAAAAATCCTGATTAAGCACTTTAAAAACTCCTGAATTGAAGCTCCCATTGTTGCAATCATTCAACTGATCTTTCACAGTCTCACAATCACAGATTTGTGAAGAATTGCCGCTCTCCAAAGATAAATCTCCTGAAACCCTTGTCTCAGAGAAACCAAGCTCAGCCAAAGCCAAAGAGAAAATATCAAATAGTCAAAAGATGAGTTCGATTTTTCCTTTGCTTTCCTTATAAGGCCAAAAAAGCGCACATCCCAAGAAGTGACGCCACTTTCATTAAAATACATTTAAAATGTATTTTGCACTTTTCAATAGTCACTTATTAAAATAAAAGGGGTGCTCCTTTTTGTAAAGTGTTTTAAATTTCACTTAAATAAATTTAAGTGATTACTTTATTATAAAGTCAAGTCAACTTTATAATATTCCACAAATAAAGTTAAAACACTTTAATTTCACTGAAATATTAATATCTTGCTCATAACCCATCGTATTGACAAGCCGTCAGAAGCTGTCAATCACTGTTCTGTCAAGGCCTGTTGTGAGCCAATCACTTAACTCAAAGGATGGAAATGACAAAACCCACCAAGTACAGCCACCGACCCTCTAACCAGATCCTATCAGCCTACAAAGGTCCAAGAAATAGACTACCATCACAAAACAAGATCACGCTAAAATGGGGGACATTACATACAAACTCTTTCAATGCTTCTTTCTCCTCACTTTCCTCCAGATCAGTTTTCTGTTCTGATTTTTCTGATTCTGATTCATCAGCTGAATATACCTCCAACTGATGAACTTTTTCTTTCTCAAAGAACTTATGGCCTGGGGTCCATGGCTCCTTGCATGTGAAGCACAATTTCTTCCTCCTCAGCCCATTTCAGAGGTCATCAGTCATCTTTGCTGGGAAACATTTGGACTGATTGGTTTCTTTATGAAAGTATCTCTTATCCTTTTTATGCTGGACATTCCTTGATTGGAATTTTCTTCTTCGAGCAGCAAACTCCATGCTTCTTGCTTTCTTGATGGCTTCTTGCAGAGTTGGAGAAAATAACTTTTCACCTAAAACAAATCTTAAATATAAAGACGTCAAAATTAAAATTTACTTTAAACTAAAATAAAGTAACTCTTAAGTAAATAAAATAATTTTGATATCTCTCTGCATCTTTTACATAGGTTTTTAAAGATAGGTATGCTAGCTTAACTCAAGGAGAACAAGCACTCGAATAATGCCTTCGGAGTATCTACCTCAGATTCTTGTATAATATGAAATTAAATTTTTTCTTAAATTCCTATCTTACAGCTTACTAGTAAGCAAAGGGCTAATATAATTAGGGAATTTATACACTTTATTGTTCTTATTATAACATTGCCATATAGTCTAAGGAAAAAAAATTCCAGCTCTACCCAAACCTAAGGGGTCCTCATCTAAAGACTTCATTGCATAGCCACTTGTTTCTTGGAGATCTCACTTAAGGTCCTTAAATCAGAAATTAGTATTACCTTCTTTCTATTTGAGTCTCTTTGCAACACTTGACTAGCACACTAGGTTTCTCAATCACAACCCTCACAAGACTTGGTGTTGTCTTGTGACTTGTCTTGACTATCATAAAACTCTTTAGAGAATTTCAAGACAAGTTTTTGGCTTTTTCACTCAATCCTATATCACCTTGAGAGATAGTCTCCAATGACAGGCTCCATGCCTTGGCTTTGGCCCAACATTAATTATCCCCTTACAAAAGGAGAGTCCATGATGCCATCATGCAATACATGGAGAATCTGTGGTTTAACACATATCACAAGAAGTTTTCAGAAACAATGGTGATGCCGTATCATTTTCACAGCTGACATCACTTTTTGGCCCAAACTGTCATCTTTTCTTATTCTCATTTACATTAACCTTTATTTGGAGATGACTACATCATCCTTGTCCTTGTAAATCCCTCTATAAATAGATATGGAATCGCATTAGTATTTCCTAGACATTATCATCATTTACATCCTTTCTTGAGGTTCCATTTTAATAACTCTGTCATTATGAGAAATAAAAAACAATATTTAAATCAATAAAAAAATATATAATTTAAAATATAATATCATTAAACTTACTCAAATGCACATTACAAATCAATTTCTAAGTATAAAGAAAAGAAAATAGATTGATGCAAAAAATTCAATGTTCAACAAAACACGAGAAAAGAATTAAGAAACAAGAAAACTTGAGGAAAGATGAAACAAATAAGTATTTTTGTACCATACACCTAACTCTTCATTTCCTATAATGAGGAATTCAATAGACTGTATAAAAAGGCTTGAACAAAAATGTAAAGGATGTCACAGTAAATGAACATGATAGAATTACCTTATCCACAAGGTAAGTCTGTCTGACAAGGGATACAAGGGGTTCCCTTTTGATTTGATCGATCTCTTGACATTCAAAAGCAAAGAATCTATTGATAAGTTTGCTTCCTTAAGTAATCCCTGAAAAAAGTGCATGATTTTCAAAGGCCCAAAACCAACATATCACCATATTCAAAACAAATAAATCACTCTATACTATTTAGAATAAAATAAGCCACTTTTGCTAAATACCTCATCCAGTTGTACACGTCCAATAAAAGGGGATCCAATCAAGCAAGAACTCTTTGCAAAATTGTCCAGAGTATCTGTATCCCAATACCTGTGACATTAAGAACAAGGTAAATATCACAAAAAGTTAATCTTAAACTAGAGAAAGGTCTCCTTTATGAGTGCTCAAGTAATCCCAGTGATATATTTCCAATGTGAACACTTTTATTGAATTTGGATTAAAAATTATGAATAGGGCCTCAATTATTTATTTTAAATGGTTGCAGGCAAACCATAACATCTAAGTAATAGAATCTAGATGTAGCTGTTGGGCATCCCCATCCCTTCTAAAGAGATCGACCTTTGGACAAGCCACAAAGCAATGAAGATACAAGATGCTAGAGTTTACAAGTCCACACTTGCATAATTTTGAAGGCTGTTATTACATCAAACTTGTGTCAACAATAAAAGTGAAAAAAAAATTAACAGCATAAGTAGATTACAAATTATAATATCCACAAACTTTACAGCCATCCTAGCAATGTTAAAAAGTCTGAACTATTAGAGTTTATCAATTACAAAAGGACTATAATGATAAAGAATTCCATTTGGCTCCTTCACTATCAAGAGCATTTCTTTTGTTGGAATTTTAATATTACATCTATAATATAGTTTAGGTAAGAGATGTTAGTTTTTGTTAGTATTTAATTACTTTGGTAGTTCTTCAGTAGTTATTTTTCTTAGGATAGTTTGGGTAGTTTTCTATGGGATTAAATGGTTTTATAAACCAATGCATATAAATATAAAATTTATCTCAAAACATCATATAAAAGTTCACTATTATTCTTTGTGCAATATGGTTTAGATTTACAATATTTGTGCTCTTAATTTCAATATGATATCAAAGCATTCAATCATGGCTGGTCCTTAAAGGTAAGGAAGGAAAATGTAGGATCCAGTATGGGTGTTTTCTACTGCTGAATAAAGTTTTTCTGTGTTTAATTGTATTGTTAATCACATCCTTAGGTTGAGAAGGAAAAGCATCTTGTGCAGAAGAGAAACACAAAATTGTGTGAGTGATCATGGCATAATAAAGAATGATCAATCTGAAGGATTCTGAAGTAATGGAGCATAGGGTAGCATGCCGATTTATTTAAGGAGGAGAGGCGTTCTCTTAGCTTTTTTTGTTTTTCTGTTTGAATTGAGTTTTAAGAGTGGCACTCTATGGTGGTGTGGGCAGCATTTTAACAAGCATATTGAAAGAAATAATTTTGATAGCTTGCCTGCCAAGTCCATCGATTCTTTTTCAACATACAAGCATGTGTTACCAACCACCCACATACATGTAAACCATGGAAGAGCACTGGCAAACATTGAGGAGAGTATTTCAAACAGCCACCATCATCTATTTCATAACTCAAAGGCTACTATATCATTGCCATCATGAAAGAGAAGATTTGATGTTGTTTTAGTTTGCAGTAGCATCATTTCAAGGTGACGTTGCTGTTGGTTTTGCATCCTGTTTTGCACCAATATCCCACAGTCAGTGGGATCCAGTAAGTTAATATCATTATGTGTTGCTTTTTGGTTAACAATAAAATTGTCTTTAAAGTGAAGACCCCAGGATTTTTTAAGTTTCATAGGCCATAAACAATTTGGTTCATTCTTGCAAAAGTCACTGTCTATATGGTCTGACATAGGCAGTCTTGTTTTCTTTTTTAGAGTTGGTGGTATATGCTAAATGCAATTGTATTGGTGGTATATGTTATGGAATTGGAAATTAAATTCTAGCAACGAAAGCCTGTAGAGAAATTATTCTTTGGTAGGGAATATAATTTGATGGTATAAAGTATTTGGTGATATTTTCAGAAGAAAAAGGGACAAATAGAGGCATGTGGAATACAAGTCATAGCAGAGTTCGAAATTACTATATATTACAACAAAAACAAAGGTTATTAAAAGAGTTTGTTAAAGTTATAGCTTGCTCAATTGGTGAAAACTCACTATTTGGATTAATAGCTAAATGATTCAAAAACTTATGCATGATATTTTATGCACCATAAAATTTATTTGGGAGGAATACAACTTATTTTCTTTTTTCACTCAAAATGACTTTTGTAATTGGAGATAACTTGAAGATTGAATTGGATGAAATCATGATATAAATTTGTATAGATTTTGTAATGAAGCATTTTCAATTGAACCCAACACCTTGTTAATTTGTAGTTTTATTATGTCACCAAATATTTGTGCTCTTGCAACTATCTATCTGCACCTAATACAACTATCAAAGACTCACATGCAATACCGAGCAGATAGATTGTAACAAAGTCAAAGAGGAGTTTAGAGGACACCAAAGGTTGGAGGAATTTCCCCATTTCAAGCTAGCTTCTTGCTTTAAAATGATAGATTATTTGACAAGCACCACCACATTTGTGTTCCTTCATAGAACAAAAGGGGGGCTTGGTAATTCTTGGCAGTATTTGTCAATAGTGTGATCACTAAATGATGTGTGGGTGATGTATCTACATTTACTAGTTTTGTGGACATTGTAATCACTAAAAGAGGTGCGATTAGTGTATCTACATCAATTCGTTTTGTTCTTGTTGTTTATCAAAGGAGGGATATGGTTTCCATGACACTAGGGGATGGATTTGAGTCATTTGACACTCTCCGATGATAGTTTTTATCTTATTGTGTGTGACATTGGGATTTGTTCCCTAATGTGGTATCAAGGATTTGCAAGTTTGATAATCAAGGCATTCACTGATCTGATCAATTTGGTATGTTCAAGGTGAGTTAGAATAGTCAAGACATCCACTAATGAAATCAATTATGTTCCTATTGTACAATTACTAGAGGATGGATCCTAACACTCTTAGAGAAAGGTGAACTCTCACAAAATATCTGTTCTCTCATTCTGCATGGAAGTTGGGATTTGTTCTCTTATGTGGTACCAAGGATTTGTATGTTTAATAGACGAGACATCCACTTATGCAATCAGTTTGGTATGTTCTGGGTGAGTTAGAAGATTCGGTGCACCCATTTCATGATATTTCCATATGGGCTATTGTGTTTAGTCCATCTAGCATTCCATCCTTTGTTCAGATTGATGTAATATGGTGGAAAGGTGTTGGAATTTTAATATTACATCTATAGTATAGCTAAGATTAGAGTATAATAAAGAAACATTATAGTGTTAATTTTTATTAATATTTAATAATGCTAGCAGACATTTGATAGTTACATAAAATATTTTGGGTAGTTTTGTACAAGATATAAGCCAGTACACATGAACATAAAATAATTCTCAAAAAATTATAATATAACTTACTACTATTCTTTATACATATTGATCTAGATTTACAATATTTTATACTCTTAATAACAATATTTTACAAGATAGAAAGGAAAATGATATTCTTTGCAACTCAATAAGACCTTGAAAGGGTATAAAATGAAAATTTCTACATGTATAATAAACATTCAAACGGAAATTAAATGAAAGTGGTTAGGAAATCTGAGATTTGGTGGCATCAAACTATAATCTTATTAAAAAAAAATTGGTATGCAAATTATACCCACAGATTAAAAGAGTGCAGAAAAAACATTTTAGCCAATAGTAGCAAATCAAACAATTAAAGTTACACATCACCGCCAAAACCAAGGACCAAGAGCTAGAACCAGTCAGAAGCAAAAGAGTGAGATAGAGAAAGACATTTCACTCTTCTAGCCAAGCATATATGAAAAACACAGTACTAATCCCTTTGTATAAAAACAATCTCAATTTTGTATGGTTGCCCATAAGATCTAAAACAAAAACATAAATGATGGTACCTTCCTAGCAAAAATTATTTTAAAAAATTAACAATGAAGAAAATTTACTAAATCAAAGGATCGAACCGTTAAGAGTCTTTAAGTCCCCAATGGCAAGCTCTCTAAGAATTCAATGCATCAGTGGAAGTGATCACCAATGCTTCTACCTAGCAAAGTATAAGTCGCTTGATCTCATTCTTACTTTGCATAACTCATCCTGATTCTATAATGGATGTTCAGTGTTTTCTTGTGCCTTTTTATCTAAAGCGTTGTCCTTTTCAGGTGTCATGTGGAAGGAACTGTCCTTACTAGAATTTTGTTCATAAAAACTAAGGAGAATTCAATGCATCAGTGGAAGTGATCACCAATGCTTCTACCTAGCAAAGTATAAGTCGCTTGATCTCATTCTTACTTTGCATAACTCATCCTGATTCTATAATGGATGTTCAGTATTTTCTTGTGCCTTTTTATCTAAAGCATTGTCCTTTTCAGGTGTCATGTGGAAGGAAATGTCCTTACTAGAATTTTGTTCATAAAAACGAAGGCATAAGTGTAGAAAGGTAATTTTGAACAGTAACTTAAAGGGGAGCAACAACAGGTTTATTGTGTGTAGTTCTACTCATAATCAGAGGGCCCCAAATGTAGGAAGGCATGCACCATTGTGTGGAACACATGATTGAAGGAGTACTATAACAAATTGTTCAACCCATTGTAATGAGATTTGACTGTAATGTCCCCTTCTCAATGATTGCTCCAGGTGGACTTATGAGCCTATTTAATTCTCATAGGCTATAGTTGGGTAACAGGAATCGGTTTATTTTATTATTTAATGTTGCCTAGTGGGAAAAAAGTACATTTATAAGGTAATGCTAAATAATTAATTAAAAGATGTTATAAAGTGACATTTGAGAAATATTTAAAAAGGGAACTTTATAAAGTCACTTTATTTTATTTTATGAGGGAAAAGTGCAAGTCACATATAAAGTGAAAATTGAGCTCATTTGCATTAGGTTTGCTTAATTTCTCTAATTGACAATTTGAGGAGCTTTTCAGAGTTCTTGGCTTTGGGGAATGGAAAACCTAGGGCAACTGGTTTCAGAGGTGAGACTAATCCACCCTAGTTGGTTATGTTGGAGAGATCATATATGTCTTTCACTTAGTTCGATATTGGCAAATTTGTGGGTCTCCTACAAAGACAAATTTGAGGGTTCACAATTATTACCTTTGCTTAGCTTGGAGGTTTGGGAGACATTATTTATTTCAGATGATTCATATTGCAGCAATCGGGTTGTTGGTCGATTGAAATGTTTATATTTTATTGCTAATGTATGTATGGAACTCCTGTTGGGTTGGACGTGAGAGTTGGAGGTTCTATTGCTGCATACATAGGAGTTGGGCAAGTGCATTTGTGTTTACATTTTGACTATGCATGGGTATCACTGAAAACTTGTACCTGCATATAACTCCTGCGCAGCTTATTATCAATCCTTGTGGAGGCGTGGTGTTATTATTTTGAGTCATGGTAGTGGTGCTAAGGTCGTGGGTCATAGAAACAAACACCATGTAATGTCCAATTCTCGAGCATGATCTTTCCAGTGACCGTTGGCCTATTCCGGAGACCCGTAGGCTACTCAGAAGGTAAAATTAGGGCTTCTTGTTTTGAAGGATGCTCTTGCTCGAGGTTGGTTGATTCAATGGCGGATTCTTTCTAGGTTTTCAGAGAGCTTCGCAGTGATATGTTCTTCTTGGCATTCTGAGCATCTTCAGGAATTTACTATTTTTAGTAAATTCTATTTCTGGCAGTGTTCCTGTTGGTTTCGGCATGGTTGGCTTTCTACTTCAGTCTGATCAGTTGGCTTGCTCATTTATGGCTTCGGGGCACAATTGGAGAGATAAGTTCGAATTATTTAATTAAGTCATGTTTTAATGTTATATTTTAACATTGACCCCCTTGGCCTAGCTCGTCACTTTAAGTTGTTTTAAAAGATGTCTTTATGGGTGGGCGCCTCATTGAAAGAAAATAATTATATTTCTTATAAAGTAAAGTTTAACCCAAGCTCAAGTTGGACGCCAACTTCAAGGAGGAAATAAAGTATTATTAAAAGTCAAAGTTGCTTGGAAAAGTGGGACGCCATCTATTGGAGGATTAGGGTTTGGTTCGAAAAGGAAGTTTAGGGTTTCAAGAAAGATCATCTGAAAATTATAAAAGGAGGCCATTGGTTATCATTGGGATTATCTTTTGTCTACAGGAATGTTATGCTGCCGGATTGGCTTTGGGATTGCTTCGAGGAATGTAAGCCTCCTAGCTCGGCATTGCTTCTCGCTTGAAAGATAGCGACTAGTGGTGAGATAGTGTAGTTGAGTGATTCATTGTGAGTTTTCTGCATTCAAGCTTTGTGGTGGTTTTGTAATTCAGATTTAAGCATATTAGATAAATTCTGGAAGTGCATTTTCCTTCAGCATATTGTAGTTTTCATTCGTAAATCCAAAAATACCAAAAATATCGTTCTAGGTAATGCTTATTTCATATTGTCTAGGCAAGGCATCCCTTTGTGTTAAGTTTCAGAATTTTTAAGAAAGCATTGAATTTTTAAAAGCAAAATCGCCCTCTTGCTGGGCCATACCTCTGTACTTCTTGGGAATTGTGTCAGAAATTATCAATGGGTTTTTGTGGGGGTTTTGCAGTATAAGTTTGGTCGCCATCCTTGTAAGGGTGTTTTGCATTTGATCTCATGTCAATAGGGTTAGAAATGAGTGAGGTATGATCATTTTGGTGTGATCTCAGGTTGTCGGTTATGCATTTAAAGGTGCAGATCTGAACAGGTCAGAATCTTGAATCTGTTTTTTGAGAAAATAAATCAGTCCCGGTATTTCCATTAAGCAAGTAGAATTCTCTATTTTAATGCTCGTTGATTGGTTCTAACTCTATGCTCTTGGCAGGCGAATTCTCTATCATATTGTAAGTTGACAGTAGTACTGACAGCAGTTCTTTAATCTTGCTTAATAATGTTTTGTAATGCTCATCTTTACATTCTGTAATTGCAATTGTATTTCTTTATCTCCGCCCTATGGTAGCTCCTTTCCCATTCCGGGTTAGAAAGCACATTCTGGGTGTCGAGTTACTTTCAGCATTCTAGCTTATTTCCCTTCAAAGCATTGTAATTCTTAGCACTCCACCATATGGTCGCCTCAATTCCATACTGGATTGGGTAGCACATACTTGGTGTTGAGTTTTCTTTCAGTACTTCTAGTGAGAAAGATCCTCTGACCATATGCTCGCCATCATCGGCGCCATTCTTGGTTAGAGTTCCTTCCAGCTCTGTTTCTGCATTCAGATCCTCTAACCAATGCTCACACCTTGCCCACATCGGGATCCTGGTGTACATTCTGGTTAGAGTTGTTTCAGTATCGTTTTGGTTTGGAGCTAACCCTAACGACTGTGTATTGCTCTGCTGCTTGTAATTGAAAAATTTTTAAAAATTGGCTCGGAATATTTCAGTGGTATCAGAGCCAAGATCTTGTCGTCCTGTGAACAAACCGTCTATGAGTGACAGAGAAAAGAGATACATAGCAAGGGAAGACAAGAAAGTTGGAAAACAGTTTCAGCCCTATCAGGCTCCAGAAGGTCAGACAGCTTCAGAGGTCTTGAGGGCTCATTGGGAGTCTTCTCAGGAAACAGATATGGCAGAAGGTGAGAGATCAGTTGGGGGTAACGAGAGGTTTACCAGCAACAGAGATGATAGTGGAAAGGGAAGAGAGAGATCAATAAGTCCCGGAAAGAGATTTGAAAGGAAGATGGATGCCCTGATGGATATGGTATCTCTCATGATGGGGAAAGTGGGCCAGAACACAACTCCACAAAGTAACCCTGGACATAGAGGAGAACACAGTGCCTCCAACCAGCATGATGGACATGCTGCTCAGCCTGTTTCAAACAATACGTACATTTCTGCCAGGCCATTCAAACCCGCCTTCTTGGTACCCGTAAACACTCAACCCAATCCTGAAGAGAATGCTTCATTCGTGGAGCAGTTGAGACTTGGCCGTGCGGAGTATGATTCTCTCTCTGATGACATCAAGATGGATATGTCCTATAATGACTTTATGGATCATAAAAGAAAGAATAAGGGACAAGGGAGACATCATGAGCAAAGAAGAACAACAGTTCAAGGGGACTTGTATCAAGCTGTCAACAAGGTTATACTTCCACACTATGACGGGAGTGATAACAGTTCAGCTCGAGCTTGGATTCAGAAGCTGGATAACTATCTAGCTCTTAGACCCATGGCAAAAGAGGAGGCGATTAAGTTCGCTACGCTACACCTAGATGGGGTGGCGCACGAGTGGTGGTACCATGGCCTAGTCACCTTGGGTCATCAGTCTATCACAACCTATGATGAGTTCACCAATAGGCTCATCGAGAGATTTGAAAAAAAAGATCCTGAAATTCATTTCAGAGAATTGTAACAGTTGAGGCAGTATGGCACAGTTGATGCCTACATAGCTGAGTTCCAACGACTCTCAGTCATGGTCACTGGAATCACAGAGAGGCGGTTGGTGATCCTTTTCAGTGAAGGATTGATGGAACCACTCAAGGGTTGGATTAAGGCTTTTGATCCACCCTCCCTATAGAAGGCCATGAAGAAGGCAAGAAACATGGAGTGGGCAGCTCCAAAAGCAAAGTTTCAACCCAGGCCATCCTTTCACAAAGGGGATAAAGGGAAAAGACCTCATCAAAGACCTCCTTTGAGACCTCAGCATAAGGAGTTCAAACATCATAATCCTCATGTCACAAGATTAGATCCAGAGACATTGAACGAACTCAGAAGAAAGGGGTTATGCTTCCGGTGTAGGGAAAAATGGTCTCAAGATCATGTTTGCCCAAAGGGGGTTAAATTTAATTAGATTGAGTACTATTCAGCTAGTGAAAGTAATTCTGATGTTTCAGACCAGCAATCTGATTTTGAAGATAGTGAAGTGGAAAGAGTTCCAGAAGAGTCTGAAGATGAAAAGGAAAACGGAGGTATTTTGGCTCAACTTTCGAGCTTTCAACGGAATGAATCCTTCAAGGTACGAGGGATGATTAAGGGGCAGCAAATAGTTGCTTTGATTGACACCGGGGCATCACATAACTTCATTGATGAAGTTGTGGTGACAAAGAAGGGGCTGCAAACAGAGGAGTTTGAAGGATTCAAGGTCATGGTTGCTGATGGATTCCACATTTCATGTACCAAGAAGATCTCAAACATGACTATGCAGTTGGGAAACTATGAAGTCAAGGATGACTTCTATGTAGTCAACATTGGAGATACGGATGTCGTTTTGGACATTCAATGGCTGCGTTCACTTGGAGAGATCTCCCTAAATCTGCAAACTATGGAGCTCAAGTTTCAATCCAATGGGAAGAGGGTAGTACTAAGAGGAATGTCCAATGGGGGTCCTCGAGTTGTGTCATTCAAGAGAATGGCAAGGCTAGTTCGTCATGATCAAGTTGAGTGGGCTGCAGAATGTATGATTCTTCCTGCTAGTCCGGTTGACACTAAGAGAGACTATCCTCCTGATGTGCAGTCTTTACTCACAAAGAAGAGCAAGGTATTTGCTGATTTACCTCCTGGACCACCACCTGAACGGGGTTCAGAGCATATCATAGAGCTCAAGGAAGGAGCTAAACCAGTTATTACAACTCCCTATCGGTACCCTAAGAAGCAGAAGGATGATATTGAGAAAAATATTCAGGAACTCTTGGAGATGGGTTTCATTCATCCAAGCAAGAGTCCCTTTGCTTCAGCCGTGGTTCTTGTGAAGAAGGATGGTACCATGCGCATGTGTGTGGACTATCGTGCTTTGAATCAAAGCACCATCAAAAACCGATACCCCATTCCAAGGATAGATGAGCTCATTGATGAGCTACATGGGGCGAAGTTCTTTTCAAAGATCGATTTGAGATCGGGCTACCATCAGATTCGGATGAGAGGATCTGATGTTGAAAAGACAGCTTTTAGATGTCACTATGGCCACTTTGAGTTTCTAGTCATGCCATTTGGGTTGACTAATGCTCCTGCTACCTTCCAGTCTTGTATGAACAGAGTTTTTTAGAAGCAGTTGAGGAGGTTTGTGTTGATATTCTTCGATGATATTTTGATTTTTAGCAAGACTTGGGAAGAACATCTCAAGCACTTGGAGGAAGTGCTCAGCATTCTAGAATCCGAAAGCTTGTTTGCCAAAGAATCCAAATGTGAATTTGGAATGGAGGAACTACTTTACCTTGGTCACATAATCAGTGCTGAGGGAGTGAAGGTTGATCCTGAAAAGATCAAGGCAGCTGTTGATTGGCCACCTCCTGAGAACTTGACTCAATTGAAAGGATTTTTGGGTCTATGTGGATTTTACAGAAGATTTGTGAAAGGCTACTCACAGAATGCTACTCCTCTTACTGACCTCACGAAAAAGGGGGCCTTTTGTTGGTCAGAAAAGGCTCAAACTACTTTTGATAAGTTTAAGAGGATCATGAGCTCTTGTTCGGTTTTGGCTATTCCGGATTTCTCCAAGCCTTTCGAGCTACAGTGTGATGCATCCAGTGAAGGAGTTGGGGCTGTTTTGATGCAAAACAAACATCCAATAGTGTTTGAGAGTAGAAATCTAAGAGGTGTTGAAAGAACCTACTCCATTTATGACAAGGAAATGCTTGCCATTATGCATGCATTAGCTAAGTTTAGACAGTATTTGGTGGGAAACAAGTTCGTGGTCAAGACTGATCACAATAGTCTCAAACACTTCATGCATCAGAAGGATCTGAACGAGAGGCAACAAAAGTGGGTGAGTAAGCTTCAACCTTACGACTTTGACATTGAGTATGTCAAAGGGAATAATAACATTGTGGCTAATGCTCTGTCTAGGAGACCCCATTTGAGCTCATTGTGTGAGCTTACCATTGATTGGAAGGACATGTTGCTTGCTGATTATGCCAAAAATCAGTTTGCAACCAGCATCATTGAGGGTACTTTTCATGATGAAAGGTACAAGGTGATCGAAAGGTTGATTCACTACAAGGGTAGGATCTTTTTGGTGGCTGATTCTAAGCTCAAAAAGAAGATTTTATTGACATTCCGCTTGCTGGTCATCAAGGATTCTTTAAGACATATAGGCAGATTCGGGAAAGATTTTCTTAGAAAGGGTTGAAAGGGGAAGTTCAACACTACATTCAGGAATGTCCCACCTGTCAAATGAACAAGAATGAGCATACTTTACCAGCCGGATTGCTGCAACCTCTCCCTATTCCCAATCAAAAATGGGAAAGCATATCGATGGACTTCATCACGGGATTGCCCAAGGTCCAAGGGAAGGATTGTATTTATGTTGTAGTGGATAGACTAACCAAATTTGCTCACTTCTTCGCCATTACCAGCTCTTTTTCAGCAACCCAAGTTGCAGATCTGTTTTTTCATGAGGTGTTTAGGTTACATGGGCTGCCAAAAAACATTGTGAGTGATAGGGACAACAAGTTCCTAAGCACTTTTTGGCAAGAGGTCTTCAGAATGAGTGGTACTGTGCTTTCTCCAAGCACTAGTTATCACCCCCAAACAGATGGACAAACGGAAATAGTGAACAAGTGGTTGGAAGGCTATTTGAGAAACTATGTTTCCGAGCAGCAAAGAGCATGGGTGAAGTGGCTTCACATCAGCGATTACTGCTATAATTCGTCCTTCCACATGTCAATAAAGATGTCACCTTTCTTGGCTCTTTATGGTTATGAAGCTCCTAGCTTTGCTGATTTGGTATTTGGTGATAGCAAAGCTCCTCAAGCCAAGGACTTATTGCAACAGAGTCAAGACATCATGAAATCATTGAACAACAATCTTCAGATGGCACAGAATCAGCAGAAGATGTATGCTGATCAGAGGCGTATTGAGCGCTCTTTTGAGGTTGGGGATATGGTTTATCTCCGACTACAGCCTTACAGACAATCTACTCTCAAGAAGAGTGGAGCTGAGAAGCTCAAACCTCGCTTCTATGGGTCGTTCAAGGTTATCAGAAAGGTGGGAGCAGTAGCATATGAGTTGGAGCTACCTTTGAGTAGCAAAGTGCATAATGTCTTTCATGTGTCTTGCCTCAAAAAAGCGCTTGGGCACAATGTAGTTGCTTCATCACAGTTGCCACCTTTGGATGAAGAAGGTCAGTTGGTTTTAATTCCAGAGGAGATTCTTGACTCCAAAGAACGTTCTTTGAGGAAAAGAACAATCAGAGAATACTTGGTGAAGTGGAAAAATTTGCCTATGGAGGATGCAACTTGGGAGAATGATGAGATTCTGCAACATCCAGGGTTACGATTGCTTGAGGACAAGCAATCTTGGGGAGGGCGGACTGTAATGTCCCCATCTCGAGCATGATCTTTCCAATGACCGTTGGCCTATTCCGGAGACCCGTAGGCTACTCGGAAGGTAAAATTAGGGTTTCTTGTTTTGAAGGATGCTCTTGCTCGAGGTTGGTTGATTCAATGGCGGATTCTTTCTAGGTTTTCAGAGAGCTTCGCAGTGATATGTTCTTCTTGGCATTCTGAGCATCTTCAGGAATTTACTATTTTTAGTAAATTCTATTTCTGGCAGTGTTCCTGTTGGTTTCGGCATGGTTGGCTTTCTACTTCAGTCTGATCAGTTGGCTTGCTCATTTATGGCTTCGGGGCACAATTGGAGAGATAAGTTCGAATTATTTAATTAAGTCATGTTTTAATGTTATATTTTAACATTGACCCCCTTGGCCTAGCTCGTCTATTTAAGTTGTTTTAAAAAATGTCTTTATGGGTGGGCGCCTCATTGAAAGAAAATAATTATATTTCTTATAAAGTAAAGTTTAACCCAAGCTCAAGTTGGACGCCAACTTCAAGGAGGAAATAAAGTATTATTAAAAGTCAAAGTTGCTTGGAAAAGTGGGACGCCATCTATTGGGGGATTAGGGTTTGGTTCGAAAAGGAAGTTTAGGGTTTCAAGAAAGATCATCTGAAAATTATAAAAGGAGGCCATTGGTTATCATTGGGATTATCTTTTGTCTACAGGAATGTTATACTGCCGGATTGGCTTTGGGATTGCTTCGAGGAATGTAAGCCTCCTAGCTCGGCATTGCTTCTCGCTTGAAAGATAGCGACTAGTGGTGAGATAGTGTAGTTGAGTGATTCATTGTGAGTTTTCTGCATTGAAACTTTGTGGTGGTTTTGTAATTCAGATTTAAGCATATTAGATAAATTTTGGAAGTGCATTTGCCCTCAGCAGATTGTAGTTTTCATTCGTAAATCCAAAAATACCAAAAATATCGTTCTGGGTAATGCTTGTTTCATATTGTCTAGGCAAGGCGTCCCTTTGTGTTAAGTTTCAGAATTTTTAAGAAAGCATTGAATTTTTAAAAGCAAAATCGCCCTCTTGCTGGGCCGTACCATTTGTACTTCTTGGGAATTGTGTCAGAAATTATCAATGGGTTTTTGTGGGGGTTTTGCAGTATAAGTTTGGTCGCCATCCTTGTAAGGGTGTTTTGCATTTGATCTCACGTCAATAGGGTTAGAAATGAGTGAGGTATGATCATTTTGGTGTGATCTCAAGTTGCTGGTTATGCATTTAAAGGTGCAGATCTGAACAGGTCAGAATCTTGAATCTGTTTTTTGAGAAAAGAAATCAGTCCCGGTATTTCCATTAAGCAAGGAGAATTCTCTATTTTAATGCTTGTTGATTGGTTCTAACTCTATGCTCTTGGCAGGCGAATTCTCTATCATATTGTAAGTTGACAGTAGTACTAACAGCAGTTCTTTAATCTTGCTTAATCTTGTTTTGTAATGCTCATCTTTACATTCTGTAATTGCAATTGTATTTCTTTATCTCCGCCCTATGATAGCTCCTTTCCCATTTCGGGTTAGAAAGCACATTCTGGGTGTCGAGTTACTTTCAGCATTCTAGCTTATTTCCCTTCAAAGCATTGTAATTCTTAGCACTCCGCCATATGGTCGCCTCAATTCCATACTGGATTGGGTAGCACATACTTGGTGTTGAGTTTTCTTTCAATACTTCTAGTGTAGAAGATCCTCTTACCATATGCTCGCCATCATCGGCGCCATTCTTGGTTAGAGTTCCTTCCAGCTCTGTTTCTGCATTCAGATCCTCTGACCAATGCTCACACCTTGCCCACATCGGGATCCTGGTGTACATTCTGGTTAGAGTTGTTTCAGTATCGTTTTGGTTTGGAGCTAACCCTAACGACTGTGTATTGCTCTGCTGCCTGTAATTGAAAAATTTTAAAAAATTGCCTCGGAATATTTCACACCATTCATTACTGCCCATAGTATATCCTTCTATTTCAAAAGCCATTTCCTTGTTGCTTGTCATGTCCCCTAATTTCGCAATTCTAGGTATTATAATAAATATTAATAATGCTTGATCAAATGCTCTTACGTCCTTATTTGACAAATGAGATGATTATTAATAAAAGATAATATTATTATTATAAATAAACAAATAACAAAATGCATAAAAATAAATATTAATAATTTAATATTACAATTATGATTATATTGAAATCGAGACACTAAGATAATGTAATTAAAAATATTACAATTGTCAAAAGACAATATTATAAGTATTAAAATATAAATGTTAATATTCTAAGTATTATAACCACTATTATATGCTAAATACTAAAACTACATGATAAAATATGAAGCGTAGAATATCTATTAATATAAAACATAAAACAATAGTAAATCTAAAATACTTGGGCCCTTTTTCCGTCGCCTTCACTTCTCAGATAATATTGCTTTAAATAAAGATGGACTTATTAGTAAGGTAGCGATATAAAAGGTCATTGTTTTGCTTCAAACCTATTATTACTACTTAGCAGCGATGACTAGGCTATAACAATCTCCAAACTAACATGAAGGTATCTCTCACGGAAGGGCGCATCTCTTGGCCAAGCATTACATCTTCAAGAGACGTGATATCCTTTCAAAGAACATTGAGGATGTAATTATTAGGGGATATATATAAAAACGGCTTCGACATATCATTCACCTTATAATGTGTTATGAATGAAAAATTCAAGAAGATAAGAGATGGGGGAAAACACGTCATCATGGCTGGAAGGAATTACCGTGGCATGGAGAAGAAGACGCAGAGACTATAAATGAATCAACGGCCATTAAGAGGCAGCGGCGGGCATTTCAAAGGGAAGCGATTTCAAAAGGAAAAGGAAATGTAAGGACGGGATCATGGAATAGAAGGAGAAATACGATAGATATCAGAGGGGACAATCAAGTGCAGGTTGACCTAGAGACTCTTCATCAAATATTATCCAAATGCAAGCATTTCAAGTATATGTGTAATGATCATAAAGCTCTCTTTCGCACCACTTCAGAGAGTCAAGGAGACCAATCGGGTGAGTTCGACTGGGCGCTACTCTGTGGCTTTCGATGAGACCCAAGGGATATGATAAGGATATTGGACTATCGATGTCTCGTCTTATATGTTAACGTAACATATCACAAATCTATCACACCTTTCCGGGACTGGCATGGAGGTGGGGTTATCGAGCTTACTCAATAACATTAGTACACAAGCTTGCTCTTGCCTTACTCAGTAACCCGGGGAAGGTAGCTTTAATGGACGAACAAAATATATGAGATCACAAGCACAACCCAAAAGGTAATGAGTAGACCTTAAGTTTAGTTGAAGACAATGCAATAAAATAGGATGAGTATATATAATTGGGAATTAAGGATTGAGGAAATTCAGAAATAAGAAGAGCATAAATATATATAATACTCATGCCAACCACCAATCAGGTACGCATTAGCCAGTACGCATTTCAACTACATAGATCATGGTTAATGTAGTATGCACTTGGTAATTATTATTATTCAGATTATGTTATTATGTTATAATTTACAATGAGAACCCTTCTCTATTCTGATATATACACACCTAAGACTTCACAATGAGGGTAATTCAGACTTGTGATATGAATGTCTTTATTCATACATTATGAGAGAATTCCATCTTTGGTACAAGGGAATATTGAATAAAGAGATCATATTTCCGATAGCCCTATTACTACGTCCAATGAAGAATGAAACATTTATATCATCTTCTACCTTAACGGATACTAACAATCAAATTCAGGGTTCTCTAATGCTTCTAAATGCAAGAATAGGGTTTTTAGCGATTTCACTCAAAAGGGGACATTACATTGCTACGGCCTGTGTGAGAGTGTGGCATGAGGATTATAGCCGGTGATGTGAGGTTTATTGTTGTTGTTGGGCATGGAAGGTTGTTGGATGTGGTCCCCACATATAGGCAACTACCATTCATACTGTCATTCTTCTTGCGGCGTACTCTCCACAAAGGTGTTTAGACTCCACAGGGTGCCTAAGTACATTGACAGTGACAAGGACAACAGGTTTCTCAATGCCTTTTGGCAGGAGTTGTTCAGACTTGCTTGCACAGAGTTGACTCGTAGTACTAGTTACTACCCTCAAACGGATGGTCAGACGGAGATAGCGAATAAATGGATTGAGGGGTACTCGTGAAACTGTCTCAGGTCAACAAAAGGCATGGATTAAGTGGTTGTATCTAGGAGGCATTGTTACAATACCACCTACCATATGTCTATTGCCATGACACCATTCTGAGCATTGTACGTTTATGATGCTCCTTCATTTGTAGATTTGGCGTTTAGGGATAGCAAGGCTCCCAAAGCCAAAGACTAGATACAGGAGAGCCAAGATATTCTTAAGGCTCTTAAGGATAATTTACAAGTGGCCCAGAATAAGCAGAAGACTTATGTAGACAAGCACAAGGTTGAGCGCAATTTTGAGGTAGGAGACTTGGTCTTCTCGAGGTTGCAGTCCTACAGACAATCTTCGCTAAAGAAAAGTGGTGCAAAAAAGTTGAAACCACGTTTTTATGGTCCTTATAAGATAGTGAGGCATGTGGGGGAGGTAGCCTATGAGCTCAAGCAGCCCAAGAATAGTAAGATCCATAATTTTTTTCATGTGTCATGCCTCAAGAAGGCACTGGGGCAATAGGTTACTTCATCAACAAAGTTGCCTCCATTGGATGAAGGGGGGAAGACAGTATTGGTTCTTGATGAGATTTTTGATGTCAAGGAGAGGAGATTGAGGAGCAAAGTGATCAAAGAATATTTGATCAGGTGGAGAGACTTGCCCGTGGAGGATGCTACATGAGAAGGAGAGCAGATTTTGCAGCACCCTAATTTGCAATTGCTTGAGGGCAAGCAATCTTGGGAAGGAAGGACTGTAATGTCCCCTTCTCAATGATCGCTCCAGGTGGACTTATTAGCCTATTTAATTCCCATAGGCTATAGTCAAGTAAAGGGAATTGGTTCATTTCATTATTTAATGTTGCCTAGCGGGGAAAAGCACATTTATAGGGTAATGTTAAATAATTAATTAAAAGGTGTTATAAAGTGACTTTTCAAAAATATTTAAAAAAGGAACTTTATAAAGTCACTTTATTTTATTTTATGAGCGGTGTTGGCGTTTAAATTACCACCTTTGGAGTGCTGATTGTAAACGTTCAGCTATTTCAAATGTTTTGCAACACTTCTTCGTTATTTAAAGAGGAGAAGTCCCTCTCTCCTAAAAGAAATACGTAAGGAAGGGAATGGTAAACTAAGGTTCCTATCTTTTTGTACTTCAGTGGTAGGACACAAGGGTGCAAAAACACAATGCGCCACAGCTAAGCTTTTTCTCTAGTTTCTGCAAATCTTAACTACGATTGTTCTAGCTTTTAATCTATCCAATATCCTCAAGGTAAACAGAGCATGAGGGTATAGGAGCGGGACTGGATTGGTTGGATCACCTGAATTCGCTGTCTCTTGAGAATATGGCCGAGGCTCTGAACTCTCGAATATATGCTGGGATAAGGTTGGTACAAGCAAACACTCTTTATGGTAAGCTGGATCTGAGACCTGCCAAGGAGGAGGAACCCCTATCCGAGGTATGGGCTAGGAAACGACTTACAAGAAACAACAAATTACGATGTCTAGGCCGACAAGCTTGCTAAGGAGGAGGAACCTCTATCTGAAGTATAGTTTGAAGGACAATCCATTAGACAACAACAAATAATAACTTCCAATGACAAATATCCAAGGAGGAGGAACCCCTATCCGAGGAGGGAAATGAAACAACAAGCTATTGAACACAAAACGTAGAAAGAATTCAAATAGGTAGATCAAAATGCAAGCGCCTTCTGATATTCTTCTTCAAGCTTCATCAACGAATTACAAAGGTTGGGACAGAAAAGGCACAAAATCATGCACAATTACAATCAACCAACGAACTCTCATCCAAGAGTGAACAAATATTCCCTTTCAAAGTTGTTGGCAACAATGGCGCAGCAATTTTGCATAGCAAGTAAAGGTTAAACAAACAATAAGCTCAAGGCTCTTATTTATAGAACTCAAAGGAGTGGGCAACCCCAAAATCTCCTTGAGTTAAAAATGAGTTCTTGCCAATCAATTAGCAAGATTTATCCCTAAAAAGAGGGAACAAGCAGTTAACTGGAAATCTACTTTAGTTAACTGAAACTAAACAAAGAGTCAACTTGTAATGTCCCCTTTTTCGGCATGATCATGTTTGATGGTGGTTAGCCTATTTCTCAGACTCTCATAGGCTAACAGGTTGGGTTAGAGGGTCAGTGGTACTTTCTGGAGAGATTGATCATTCTTGTTTTCAGAGCCCAGTGACTGGTTCATAGCAGGCGTTAGCAGTGCAGGAGTTGTCAGCTTCTGACGGCACAGGATTATATGATGTTTTGAGTGAGTTATTGGTTTTTAAGTGATTTAAATATTAATTGATTAATATTTAATTATAAAGTCAAATTGACTTTATATCTTTAAATCACTTAAATATTCTCTAAAAGTGATTTAATATTTTAAATCACTTAAATGAATAAGTGCGCCCAAGTATTTAATTCATATACTATTGAAATGGATTAAATATTATTTAAAAGATTTTAATAACCTAAAAGTGGCGTATTTTCTTGGGATTCGTGCCTTTGCATAAAAGGGCATTTCTGGCAATGAGAAACTCATCTTTTGACAATTTCAACTTTGCCTTGTGCTATTTCCTGTGCATTCTCCTATGATCATGGTTTGAACAATTTGTCCATTGAAGAACGATAACTCTTCAGTGTTGAGCACTTTTGAGGCTGTGAGAGATCAGCCGAATTTGTGCAATTTGTGAGAGCTTCATACAGAGGTTCTACTGGGCTTGAGTTGTGTTTCCTATTGGATTTCTTCTTCAGTTTCAGAGGGTTTTGGGAGATGGCGCCTTCATTTCATCTAGCAGACATCATACTTCTTGGCCGTACCTTCTAAGTGAGAATTCAGGTTGTTTGTAGTGAAGTGCGTGGCTCTTGTACAAAGGCGTTTGGGCATTTCTTGGAGAAACGCCTTCTTTTCTGAGGGTTTCTCTTCATCATTTTAGGCGTTTGGCTTGTACTCTTCATCTGCCACCGTTTTCAGGCTGGATTTCGCATTCTGTAGCTTTCTACACCAGATTTGGTCAGTTTTTCACCATCTTGGCTGGCAAACTGGACTACTTTCTTAAATAAATAATCTGGACACTTCCGGGTATGTTTATGAGTTCTAAATCCATTGTTGAGCATATTTATTATCTTCTGTATTGTCAATTCGCCTGAAATAACTCAGATTTACATTTTATATGCATTTATGCTATGCGCCCCTTCTCTTCTGTCTATCAAATATTCTCTAAAAAACTAAATAACACTAAAAGACTTAAGAAAATTTGGGGGTTTGAGTTGAGAGCCAGCAGGGCTCATCACACAACTGGAAACTACTTCAGTTGACTGAAAGTAAACTAAAGGTGAACTTTAATGTAAAGTATACCTCTGAAATAGACATCCACGTTTAGTGGAGATCTAAGATCCACAAATTATGGAAGCCGATTAGACATCCTTAATCAGTGGGATCTGGCAATGCATGATTTGTGGGATATGGAGTTAACTTGGAAAGGGACATCAAGTTAACTCCAATTACATTAAATGTCCTCTTGAGTTGACTTGGAATGAGGCATCAAGTCAACTTCAAGTATCATAAATGCCAATTGGAAGGTAGAATGTCCTTCCTAGGTGTCTTTTCACACTTCACCACTTTCGGTCAACAACTCCTTGATCCATGTGTTGACTTCTTCCGTTTCCGGATAGTCAATGCTTTGATGACACGACATCTCTTCTTGTGCAAGTTGTTGCTCTTGGTAACTTTGGCAGCTTTGTGCTTGGATGACCTCTTCGAAGCTGGCAAGCCAAGGTGCTTACTGCCACACGGGAGGTGGTAATATTGGTCTTTCTGCTATAAGATCAGCCTTTCTTTCTTCTTCGTCCAGAGTAATTGTTGCGGCTCTCCACTGAGCGGGAGATGTATTCTTTTCAAAGATAAAGATCCACAGACTGCTGATGATGTTCATTTGCTCTCCAGCAATGTGTGTAAGATCCGGTTGGAGAGTTGCTGGTGCAAGGTCTGGTTGTTCAATTGGAGCCCAAGGACACCAAATTGTCATTTTGTGAAGAAGAACTCGCCTATTGACTGTAAACACGAGTGTGTTTAGACAACTTTTGAAAAACCCCTAAAAATAGCCACCCACCAAGAAGTATTTTTTCGGAAAAAATTTGGCACATGGGTATTGTTCGTGCTTCAATGCTGAACAAACCCAGTTCCTCTGAATTTTGATTCTGAAACTTTTTCGGAAAAACTCCCAAAAATAGGGGCAGCAAGTTTGGTGATTCTGGAAAATCTGACGAGATGGGTTTCACTCGAAAAATCATTTTGAATCTGCCCAGTTGATTAGATCTGTGGTAGCTTGTTGCTTTGTGTGACATGCATGAAAACCTAAGACAAGAAGAGAGGAAGTAGACAGAAGATGGATTGGAAGTTTTTAATTAGACTCCCTAAGAAAATCTATCTCTAAATCCAGCCTCTGATTAGAAATATTCTTCTGCTTCCGATCTTCAAGAAATATCGAAGAACGGTCAAAAACCTTGGCCAGATCTGAAAATGGCGTCCTTGAGAGCTTAGTGTTGTTCTTGATCATCAACCTGCAATGAAATAATGAGGAGCGACGCCTAGATCTTCTTAGTATAGACTCAAGCCTCAAATCCATAAGTTTGGGAACTTAACTCATGATCAAAAGTTGATTTGGCTTGATCTGAAGTTCAAAAAGGTGATTTCCACTGATCGTGGAGTGAGTTGGCCAAGTTTGTCTCAAAATATCTTAACTTTTAGTCAACAAACTTGCCTTTGACCCTTTTAGGCATCCCTTTTGAGTTTTGCAAGCTTTTTCAACATTTTCTATGTTGAATGACCTTGACAAGGAGGGCGCCTTTCTCAACAAAGGGCGCTTTCTTTCATGCCTTAGTCATTTTCTTGATCTGTTCTTTCAAACTCTTTATTCTGACTTCTTGTGCCTTGATTTGGATTTCTCGTTGATCGGACAATCAGATGATCCTGTTTGATATCTCATCAGGCAGCCAATTCCGTTTCGCCAAAGATGACTGGATTTTGAATTTCCAGAAGTCAGTGAAAGGTTCCTTTATTCAAGGGCGCCCCTCATTGAAAAGGGCGCTTTTTCCTTTTGCACAGTGATCTTCATCCTGAAAGATGCTCCAGTTTGATCTTGATTATCTGGTGACTGACTTGTCAAATGCTTGTTCCTGCAGTTACGTTATCGAGATTGACCATAACTGAGAAAATTGTCATGGGAGGCCTTCTGACATCTGACAGCATCTGAAGGCTCAAAAAGAAGGGTGCCTTTCCTTGGAAAGGGCGCCTTTTCCACTTTGATCATCATTTTGACAACCATTTCTGATGTCTTCGTCAACTGCCTCTTTTTACTCTGTTGACGATCACTGGTGTTCACTTTGTCAGATAATCTTGTTGATTGTTTTGTTGTTGAGCTAGCAGGAGAACGCCGAGGATGACTACAATGGATGATTCATCAAGTTGCATCTGGCCCTTGAGAATCAAGGGCGCCCCTCAATGAAAAAGGCCCTTTTTGCCTCGTGAATTGATTTCTCCTTCGTAGCATTTCCAGAATTAGCCAAATTTTGGCCTTTTCCGGTTCTGAGAATCTCCTTCGTCAAACAACATCTTTTTCATCCTTTTTTTCCATGGTTGCATCGTCGAAGCTTTTGAAGCTTAGCTTTCAGCACCTGGTACTGGCCAATCTACCATTAATGGCTGCAGAGCTCCTAACTTTGTTCCTAAAAAATAGAAATAGACCCACTAGAGTAAAACGTGTCTTTTGATGATTCTGACTTGATCAGTGTGATCGTGAAGTCGAATAATCCTATCAAAATCATTTTCATCTATTTCCGGGAAGGTTCTATTTTCGGGGAATTTCCCTAAAAATAGGGATTTTCAGAATTTCAACCATATGTTCCTTGATAGAAACCTACCAAAACCCTATGTTTGGTTTGACCTAAAACAAACTTTAGACGGCATTTTTACATGATTTAGCTTAATTTAAGCAGAATGCCAAAAAATTATTTTGGGTACAAGCGGGAAAAGAGCAAGTCATATATAAAGTTAAAATTGAGCTCATTTGCATTAGGCTTGCTTATTTTCTCTAATTGACAATTTGACGAGCTTTTGAGAGTTCTTGACATTAGGGAAAGGAAACCCTAGGGCAACTAGTTTCGGTGGTGAGACTAATCCACCCTAGCTGGTTATGTTGAAGAGATCACACAAGTCTTTTACTGAGTTTGATATTGGAAAATTTGTGGGTGTCCTGCGGAGACAAATTTCAGGGTTCATGATTATTACGTTTGTTCAGCTTGGAGGTTTGGGAGACATTATTTATTCCAGATGATTCATAGTGGAGCAATCAGGCTGCTGGTCGATTGAAATGGTGATATTTTATTGCTAATGAATATATGGGACTCCTGCTAGGTTGGACATGAGCACTGGAAGTTTTATTGCTGCATACATTGGAGCTGGGCGAGTGCATTTATGTTTACGTTTTGACTGTGCATGTGAAATATTCCGAGCCAATTTTTTTCGTTTTTTCAAATAACAGATTACAAAGCAGTGCACCCGTTAAGGTTAGAGAAAGAAACCAAAACGTGCAAGAAAGCAACTCTAACCAGAATGGCGCCGATGATGGCGAGCATTGGTCAGAGGATCTAAAACAAACTGCTTATGCTGGAAAAGGAACTCGACGCCAAGTATGTGCTACCCAATCCAATGCGGAGTGAGGGGCGACCATATGACGGAGTGAATACAAAACAATGCTTAAAAAGAAAGTGCTGAAAGCTGAAACTACTCAACACCCAGAATGTGCTTGCTCACCCAGAATGGGGAGTAGCTACCATAGGGCGGAGTTACAACTAATTCACTAGTATAGAAAGCAAGAACGTGAATTACAATTAATGACAAAGCAATATTAAAGGATGCTGGTCAGTACTACTGCCAGATTACAATAAATAACTATTGCCTGCAATGTCAATATATTAGACTCTTTCCAGATAGAGTACTCAACGTTATTTCTGTTACAATCTCAAAGGAAATCACACTACCAATTACAAATCAGAATAATGCAGATTGCTAGGACTGTCACAAACAGATCTGCACTTTAAACATATGATCAGCAGCTTACAAACAGGAAGAATTGCTCATAACTCCTTCAATACACATCCGATTTATATGTCATAAAATGCAATGCACCTTGAGAACCTAGGCGACCAATATGGAACCCCTAAACTGAACCAAATGCAGCTATTTCAATTTGCACGAATTCCAAGACAGCACCAAATGGTACGGCCCAGCTGAGTAGTTCGATTTGACTTTAAAAAATAAATACACCAAACTAAAATCTGAGATTTGAGACAAAGAATCGCCTACCCTAAACCATGAGATAAATGCAATACCCAGAACTCTGTTTTTTGTATTTTTTGACTTACAATGAAAAACATGGATCTGCTGTGTTAAATCAGCAAATACAGAAAACTCTCTAAAAATGCAGACTTACTTAACAAGACCAAACTGAATACAAAGCACAAATACAAATGAACTCACAAATCTACCTTAAATAATCGAACCTCTCCACTAGATGCTATCTCTCAAGCACGAAGTCGAGCCCAGCCTAGGAGGCATTCATTCCTCGAAGCAATTCCGCAACCGTTTCGGCAGCATAACATTAGCATAGACCAAAGATGATGAAATGATGCACAAGACTCCTTTTTATAAGTTCCGTTTGACTTCACGAAACCCTAAAATCCAACTCAAGCTCAAACCCTAACTTTTCCTTCAATAAGGCGTCCTTTTCACCTTTAGCTCAATAATTATATTTTAATTAAAACATCACCTTGATAAATGCGCCCACATTAATTTCCTTTGACTTTGGAAAATTCACCAAATATTAAATATAACCTTAATGAAGGCGCCACCCTTTGAGTCCACCTTTTAAAACGACATTAAGTCATTCGACTAGGCCAAGGTGATAAAATAACATTTTAATTATAATGTTATTTTAAGTGAAATGAGCTCGACTTCCCAGAACTGCATTCTGAAGCCCGAAACTGAATACGCCACTTGAGTCAACTGAAGGGGAAAGTCAACTGCCTGCTACCATCCTGTTTACTGCCAAAAATAGAATTTACTAAAAATAGTAAATTCCAGAAAATGCTCTGAATGCCGAGATGAACATACCCCTGCGAAGCCCTCTGAAAACCCAGAAGGAATCCGCCATTGAATCCACCATCTCTGAACAATGACCTCCTCAAAAATAGGAAACCCTAATTTATCTTCCGACTAGCCTTCGGGTTTCCAGAAAAAAGGCCAACGGTCACAAGAACAATCAGGTTTGAGAAGGGGACATTACAGCATGGGTATTACTGAAACCTGTAGCTGCATATAACTCCTGCGCAGCTTATTATCAGTCCTTGTGGAGGTGTGGTATTATTATTCTGACCCGTGGGAGTGGTGCTAAGGTCATGGGTCATAGAAACGGAGACTATTCATTACTGCCCGTAGTATCTCCTATTTCAGACACCATTTCCTTGTTGCAATGGCCTGTGTGGGAGTGTGGCATGAGGATTATAGCTGGTGACATGAGGTTTATTGCTGTTGCTGGGCATGGAAGGTTGCTGGATGTGGTCCCTGCATATACGCGGCTGCCATTCATACTGTCATTCTTCCTGCAGTGTAGTCTCCTCTGCAAGGCGTGGCATTATTACTGAGGGTCAGCCTGCAACAAAGTTCCAAAAAGAGGTATTTATGTGCTAAGACTGTAACTTTCAATTCTGAACATGATTATTACTGTTATTTATGCTGTTTGTAATATGTACTGGAAATGAGCAATATTCTAATTGTATGAACAGTCAACTTTCCTGTTATATAATGAAATAAGTATGAGTTCCTTTCATTTTATGTGCAAAACCCTATTGTTGATGTTGTGTTGTAAGAAGAGTCCTTAAACCCTCAGCAACTTAAGTATGATAACAGTTTGACAAAATACCAAATTTGTCAAACTGAGAAATCTGGAAACAAAAATATCGTTCGAGATCAGTGGGGTTTTTACATTGACAAATCTCATCAAGTACTCACTGGGTCTCTCAAAACACAATTATTCATGTTTCATATTCTTTTAAATTACCAAGTTCAAGTCCAATACAAGCATGATATATCACCTTGTCAAATTTTTGCCAAGTCCAATTCCGGTGACTGTGGACTTCAACCCATATTGGAGAACTAAAAGGTGTAAACCATTAGAGAAGTGAAAACCACAATATTACATAGCCAAGAATAAATAGAATTGAGTGGCTGTCAATTTCTTGAAGTCAGATTTACTGATTGATAAAGGTATACCAACTATCAAGTAACTTTCATAAATTTTATAAGTTTACACTTCAAATCTGAATAATTATTTAACTAGATACTTCATTTGAAATTTGCCAAGTTTTACAGTTGATGAGTTGTTTGACTGAAATAGAGTTTAGAAGTCAATTCCAACAAACAAGTTGTCAAATAATATGGAATAATTCATAAATGAAGTATCAATATTATTTAGATGTAACCTAAGTTACCAGGTTCACTAGGAACCCTGGATGAACCCAGAAGAGTCTGGGCTTGGTTCAAATCCCTATCCGGATATGTATTGTCCCCTTCTAGCTAGACATCTGTAATAAGTGGATTAGCCTATCATGTTGACCCTCGTAGGCTAATGGTTCTGGATAGAGGGTCCATTGAGACAGTCACTTGGTCATCAAATTGTAGTGTTGATCCCCCAGAGTTCAATGGCAGGGTGAATTAAGGCGTTTGGCATCATGCATGTGATTAAATTATGTTATTATCTTTTATTTCACCCTTTTTGGCCTAGGGACCAGGTGTCTTTTAAATAAGGGGGTCACTTTATTTTTATTTGGCACTATTCATTTATAAAGTGAAAATGTTATAACTTAAAGTGAATAGTATTCACTTTAATGAATAGTGATTTCAATGTAAAACATATATTCTCATAACAAGAAGTTTGACCCATCTTCGAGAATAGTTTTCTTTTCATTTGGCATGTTGAGCTTGGCTTGGAGGAAGAGGGAAGCAAGGGTTTCCTGATTTCTGCACTTTGTATGAGCTTGGAGGGACGTCGTTCTTCTTAGTTGAGCTGCTTGAGGGTGTGAAATACCACCTTAAGGTTGCTGTTTGGTTTTGGATGCATTTTGGGCCACAACAAGAGCTGATTGCAGGTTATTCTGGACAAATTTCTGAGTTTTGGGAGCAGCTTCAAACTTCAGACCACTAGCACAAAGGGCTGTATGCAGATTGGTGATTTTGGGGCAGATTTTCTCCATCTACAGCTAGCCGTCCTTCTTGAGGGTTTGAGCAATACTACACCAAAACGCCTCACTTAGTGAGCTGCAAGCACACCAAAAAGGGGCGCCCTGGTTATACAAGTCTTTCCCAATCAGCTTTAAGTTCGAGAACTTCATCTTGCAAGAGAGGTGAACACAGCATTGGGGTTTTTTACAGTAGCAGGCACTATTCACCTAGTTGTATGATAACAAAAATATATATCTGGTATGTGATGTAAAAGCTTTCTACCTGAGATAAATCTGATTTATGTATGTAAGCTATCAAGAACTGAAACCATCATTTGGTTTCTAGTAATGTAATGTAAATCAGAAATAAATTTAGGTTCCTTAGTACTTAGAAATTACGTTATATATATGTTGGCATAACAACTAACACCTCTGGAGTGCAAGTTGGTATGGACAACTATGCACACTGCGAAATGAGTGCTTTTCAAATTAGGGAGGGAAGCTCCCTCGTATTGCTGAAATGTTTGGAAAAGAAAAGTAATCTAAATCCTATCTTTTAGTAATGTGCCTGACCAAATCTGATATAAAAACACTCATTTGCAGACGTGGTAATATTGTCAAACAATTGTCTTGTAACCTTCTTGCTTGCTGATTTTGTTTCAGTTTGCTTTGGATTTGTTTTTTATGTTTGCAAATGAAGTAAAATGCTAGCAAAAGATCTCTAAGACAACTATGCAAGTAACTAAGATGAATTGCAGCTCTTTTTGGTATTTTCGAATGCAATTACATGACTTTCTAAGTGCAAATAAACACCTACAGCCAAGAGACATTTTCACAAACACCTGGCATGAAAACTAGTTCCAAGTAATGCAATTACGAATAAGAGACATTTTGTCAAATAGATGCCAATCAAACTACTGATATTGCAAAATATAAGAGTGCTTACAAGCTGAGAATGAAATCCAATCAGACCTAAGTTTACATTCAACTTTTCATATGTATATGCCTCAAACTTAAATGCCTATCAGCTGTATAAATAACATCATTACATATGCACATGAAATTTATTTAATGACTGAAATTACATTGATAAGAGGCTGATTGAATCAGCAATGAGCACTATATGAACTCGAATCTCTAAATACAATGCAACAATAAAATATGAAACCTGGAAAATACTTGCTCCCAACTCCAAATAGTTCGATTCTCCTTGCACAAGCCCCCAATGGCCTTCAAATGGCTGCGCCTTGCTTCCTCTATGCAAATCGACCCCTTTAGAATTTTTCCAGATTTTATCTTGCACTATTTCTCAAAATCGACCCTTACTAGGTGCGCCCAGCATAAGCTTGAATTCTGATTTTTATTCAACAGCAACACCAAAGTCGTCCCCTTTCAAGCTAGTTGCCTTCTTCAAGCAAAATCATCCATTCTAATGGACTGAGATACTTCAATAAAATCTGATATTATTCTTCTTGAAATCGAACCTTTCTTCTTCTCCAAAATCTGCCAATAGATTTCCCTCAATGATGCTGATTTTCTTCAAAAGATTTCCTCCAAAATTGGCCCAAGGCCACTAATTTTACCCCACTTGAGAAGTCTGAAGTGACTCCTCCCAAACGAGCTAGGCTTGGTATTTCACAAGCGAAACTAGGAACCAGCTAGGCTTGCTATCTCACAAGCGAAGTTGCTAAGCAATCAGCTCCAACAAATGTAGAAAATGAAGTAATCAACTCAACCATGCTGAAATGCCCAGCCAAAGCTTCTTTTTATACTTTTTCAACCACATCTCCAAGAAGCTTCTAGAAATAAATTATTATTTTATTTAAGTGACTTTATATTATAATATTATTTTATTTGAGTCACTTTATTAAATTAATTAAATATAAGGTCACCTTTTATTTTATAATTGTTTGATAACCTTATAAATAACTAATTTAATATTATTTTAATTTGATTAAAATAATCAATTAGTCATCCTTATGAAATATCATGAAATTGGACAACTTGTAATGTCCCCTTCCAGTTGACATCTCTCAGAGCTTATGATTAGCCTATTATGCGACCCTCGTAGGCTGATAGGATGGATAGAGGGTCTGGTTGGAGCTTGGCTTGCCTGCGGTTTGTCGGAATCTACCAGTTTGGCTTTCGTTCGGAGTCGTTCGGACATCATTTGCTTGACTTGCTATTTTTAGTAAGGTTTAGACTCTTTTAAGCAAAATGCCTTAATGAAGCAAAAAAAAATTTGGTTTGGGAACAACAATATATGCATGCAATTGTGGTACTATTTTGGCATCATTGCAACAAATTCAAAAAAAAAAAAACATAGAACCCAAAAAGCAGACCTTCAAACTCAGTGAAATCAAACCGGCAGAGTGGTGGAACACTAAAGGATACTAGGGTTCAGCCTCAGGTAAAAATTATATTTTAATTAAAAATAATGAAAATTTTAAGAAATAATAACACTCACCTTAAAAGTGTACTTTTGAAGAGTTTAAAATTTGGTTAAAAGCAGTAAAATTATGAAAAATGGCATACACTATGAAGATCCCTGTTGCCTTGTCATGTGTCCTTTTTCAAATTAAGATAATTAATAATATTATTTAAGTTGGGCCCAATAATTTCTAATTTTAAGGGCAACTTAATAATATTATTATAATTAAAATAAAAGGTGTTCTTAAACACTGGTATTAAATAAAAAGTATTTTTAAATACTTAAAATAAAAAAATAAAATGAAGTAAAAGTTTAAAGTATTGTTAAATACTTGAAGGGAAATTTAGGACCCAAGAGCCCAATTTAAAATGGTATATCAAAGAAGTGCCTATCTTCATTTGAGGATCATCAAGGAAACTATCTTTTGCATACTACTTTCAGATTTGAGCAATTGTTCAATCTTGAGATCATCCAAGGACGAAAACCCTTGGTGTGTTCAAACTCTAGAGAATGAAAAACCTCTCAGGATCCATCATATTGGATCAAGGACGAAAACCCTTGTTTCCAATTCATTTTTTTGCAGATTTTCAAGGTTTCAAGCATATTCCAGCAGCGACCTAGTGTGAGTTGCAAGCAAATTTTCGTATCGGTAATATAGTTGAATTTTGAATTTCAGTTGGTCATTGTATGATGAATTTATACAATTCAGTCTTGAGGACATATTCAGATATATATTTATCGGATGCTGCTGCATGGAGTTGCTTATGCAGATGATATCCCATGATATTTTTCCAGTGAATAATATAGTATTCTATTATATCTTCCAGCAACTCATTTGAGATTATCATATTCTAATATATGTGTTTTTTTAAGTTATCGCTGTAGTTTGATATCAATATATATGCTCAAATGAAAGATTGATATTGATTGGTGCATTATTTCCTTGAATTGTCCATCGTACACTTTCATAAGGGAACCCCCCCTATGCCTAGAGGGGACAATTTCTGATGCACAAATCTGTTTGTCTGGATATATTATATTTTATCAGCTTGGAGAGCTTCTTTTAACTACTGTACATGTTCTAAAGAGAGAATATATGTCATAATTAGTGAACTTGAGGAATCACAAACTTAGGAAATACTTTATCTGCTGCACCATTTGTATTTTGGCAAGCACTATAATATGAAGTGGGTCCCAGCCATAGGATATTGAGGGTTTAATAATGCCGTACACAAGGGTGTCATACAAAGGGACTAGCTGCCATACAAATTGATTCAGGCTGTTGTATCATTCCAGACTGATTAACATTCTTGTGGAGTTAGGGGTTTATTGGCCCTAACAGCTGCATATTATACTGTTGTTTATCTGTGGTATTAAGGGGTTGATAGTAGTATTCGTTCAATACAGTTTGCAGCAATACAGTAGTAAACAGTGTCCACAGTTGAATATAATATGATTGGGCATATTGCTGTTTACATCAAACTATGAATGTTGATTACCATATTGTGCATTACCATTATCAATGACAGAGATGGCAATAACACTCTTTTCAGCGAAACTTGACACCTATCTTGGTATTCATTTATTATTTCAGTTTGCAATCATAATTATAAAATTTGACAAAATCCTTAGATTGACCAATTAAGGACATCTCGTGCCTCAAAGGTCTTAATTTGGGCTGCCACAAAGAAAATGAGGGCACTACTCTTCTAGTCTAATGGGTTTTATAACAGCCTGACATCTGCACTAATTTTAAAACACACAATAGAAAAAATTGTTTTAGTCTATGCCAGATGGAAAAGCAGTATTTCTTTCTGATTTTATTCTGATTAGTTCCTGAGTAATTGAATTCCATTTGTACTTTTGGTTTCTCAAGGCAATTCAAATTTCTCAATCATGCTACTATGATTAAACCATTTGACAACTGGCATTGCATTATTGGTTATCAACTATCAGCTTTTTCTATTCTATATTCAGTTTTGTACATTTTGTGCAAATCATGATTATATATGTAGCACAGTTATATCAAAACCAGAGAACATAATCAGTGAGCCACCAAACCCAAACCAACAACATAACATGTAAATGACTGGTGCAAGACCTGTTAAATTTCTTTCAATGTAAATTTGTCAAGTTTTACATTTGTTTAGTTGTTTGACTGAAATACAATTAAGCATTAAAGTTTATCAAATGAAATAATAGTGGGACCCATAAATGTATGATTAATATCATTTGGGTGCAAACTACAAATGGTGAGAGACCTGTCAAATTTAAGTAAGATCCACATTATTTGGTGCAACCAAAAAGTCTAGTAAGACCCAAATTATGGAAACTAACCCACAATTGAAGCAAGACACCTACTACGAAATGTAACAATAACATTATTGAGAGTAACATATAAGTGGAGTACAACCTATACTATTTACTATAGCCAAGATGAGGGTGTAAACCAAGTTAGTAAGACCCACACTATTTAGTATTTGGTGCAAACATGATTGGAGTAAGGCCTATAGGAATGTGTTCAACATATCGTTGAGTATTACTAAGCATAATCCAAGAATTGGACTATGACCTATAGCAATGGGTACACCATACAATCCATGTTGTGTACTATTGATTTTATCCTAATAATCCAGGTTGTTCCTACACCTACACAAACCAAGTTCGTACCATGTCCCAATCTCTAGAAAGTACACAAATCCAAATGGTCTGGCTACACATCTTTGGGGGTACTTCACCCTGGGTGGACCTAAGCAGTGCATGCTATCCTCTAATCAAACTTTGGTCGTACCAATGATGAACTTAAAACTAATCCAGGAAATACTTGGGTTGCCAGTGACTGCAAAAAATTTAAAAGAACAAAACTAAAACCTAAAACAACACTTACAAAGACAAAAGAAAACAGAAAACAACTCCTATCGTATATTCTAAGCATATTATGATTAATTGTTTATATTTGCAATATTTTATATATTATTATATGTTCATACCAAGCCATACCAAACCTAGGCAAAAGAAGAAGTTGGCAAAGTGATGTATTGAAACCCCATAACTGAACCCAATGCAGCAACTTAGGTGTCCTTCATATTGAACTAAGATATGTACTGTTAGGTTTATCACATAATTGAATACTCAAAAAAGGACAATTATAATTTGGCAAATGAAATTCTTAAGTATAATGAGAAACGTGTAATAATTTAATAATTGAGTGGCTTACAATCACATTAGGAGATAATAGCCAAATCAATTTTATTATGAATTATGATTAAATGACAAGAATGCATCAATGAACAAAATGTATACAAATATTACGAATTGGCTGCTCTATTATAT
>VDFB02003275.1:0-86693 GCA_007258455.2 Sequoia sempervirens | reverse complement strand
GGTATATCATCTCGATAGAGGAGATGAGATAGGTCCCCCTCTAATGTTTCCTGACCAAGATCTCCTGCACTTGTGAAGGTGGGGTTTCGTTCATAGGAGCCTTGAGATGTTGAAGCTTCTTGTGATTGTGGTCGTCCTCTTGATCTAGGAGATTGTGGTAGCTCTCCTACTACAAAAGCATTCTTAGGCATTGAATAGTTTCCACAACCATCATCTTGTATTATAACTTTGATATCAGAAAAGGCGGGGATGGCGGGGGTGGAGGGTGTCTCTATCACAGAAGTGAGAGTGGCGGGATCCACGTAAGGTGTTGATGGGCCTTCATCGTTCTTGGGTACTTGCGGGATCTTGTGGTATTTTGCCTCTAGATTTTTGCAGTAGGCAAATGGCTCAGGATCTCCATGGATAGTAACCTCTTGACCTTCATGTGTGAATTTCACACATTGATGAAAGGTTGAAGCTACAGCTTGCATTGCATGTATCCATGGTCGCCCTAGGAGAATGTTGTATGGTAAATCGAGGTCCAAGACCTGACAGTTGGTTTGCATGATGATGGGTCCAACCTGGACAGGAAGCTGAATGGTGCCTTGGGATACCCTTTCCTGGTCATCGTATGCTCTTATTGTGATGCCTTTTCCTTTGTCAATTGAATCCTCTGAAATGTTCAAATTCTTTAGAAGTTTTAAGGAGCAAATATTTAAGCCTGCACCTCCATCCACCAAGACTCTCTTGACTTTCTTTTTATTTACGTACACCTCCAGATGAAGTGCACGGTTGTGAGATGGTTGTGTGGGGAAGTCTTGTTCAGAAAATGTAAGAATGTTAGGTGTGGTGATACTTGCGACCATAGCTTGGAATTGTTCCGTATCTAGATCTGCGGGGATAGTAGATGACGCCAAAGCTTCTTCTAGAATCTTTTTGTGTGCAGATGAGATTTTGAGTAACTCCATGATGGAGATATGTGCAGGGGTTCTTTTCAATTGATCCAAGACATTATAGCCACTAGGGTTAGACCTTGGATTCGATGTGGAATTTCTGCTTGGTTGGGATGGTGCTGCAATGGTAACCTTTCCACCTCTTGTGGTGACTCCACAATCGGCTTGGGCCCCTTTGATGGTGATGACTCCACAAAACTCGTCTAAACAAGCAACAACACCCTCGTATGTGTGGTTGACATTTTTATAAGCCCCTTTTCCTTTGTCTCGATCTTTGTTTCCTTTGTTACCATGATTCGGCATCGGATTCGTGTAAATCTTGAGATCTTTGTTTCCTGATGGTGCTTCCACATCTATGATTTTGTCATCTATGAGGTCTTGAATTAGATTTTTGAGCCTCATGCAGTTGTTTGTCGTGTGTCCCTTGAGTTTGTGGAAGTCGCAAAGATAATTTTCATTATACCATGGTGGCTTGACCGATGGTTCTTGATAATTATTATGTGTAGGGACCGTTATCAATTTTTCATCTACCAATCTTTTCATGATTGCTTCAGCAGGTTCCCCAAGGAGTGTGTATTTTCGTTTGGGGAAGAACTTGTTTCGCTGTGGTCCTCCTTGATTATCAATGTTGTTTGTGTTTTGGTTATGGGATGGTTGGACCACAGTATTGACTTGTCGATTGCTTTGATTGGTATTTTGGTGTTGTTGTTGTTGGGATGGTGGATTGTTCTTCCGTGGGGCACTAATGACAACTTTGGCATCAACAACACCATCATTGGTTACATTACGATTCTTTGCCCATGTTCGTGGTTTGTCATGATAATTGGATGATGAGCGGCCTTCTTGATATGATGAAGTTTCTCCCTGTGTGGCAAGGGCTCGTTCGATATTGAGCGCGCTAGGGATCAATTGGTCGTAAGTGGTGATGTTTTGCACTTTGAGGTGGAAGGCCAAGGGTCCATCAAGATTCGCAATGATAGTTCCCACTTGTTGCTCTTCAGGCATAGACCACTTGCTTTGATTAGCTTTGGATCGCCATCGTTGTAAGAAAGCACCAAATGATTCATTTTTCCCTTGTTTGAGAGATGATAATTCCTGTAAGCTAACCTCCATGGGAGTGTTGAAGGAATAATTATGTATGAAGGCATCTATGATTTCCTGGAATTTTTTGATTCCCGAAAGTCGAGAAAACCAATCAATAGCATTTCCAGCCAAGCTTCTTGGGAATAATCTCATCAAGTACGTTTCGTCGTAAGCCACCTCCATGCAATGTACTTGGAATTCCCTGATGTGATCTTCAGGGTTACCCGTTCCATGATATTTGTCAAATTTAGGGATCTCAAACCCTTTTGGGAACGGTTTCATTTCTACGCTCCTATCAAATGGATAAGGGCATAGGTTTTTTGTGCTCAGTGTCCTTTTCCATTGAAGATCAAGCTTAAATTTGTTGCGACAAAATTTCTTTATTTCAGTCGGACATCCAATTCGTGGATCGAGGTGGAATGGGAAGGTGTTCTGGAGGGGTGGAGTGGGTGTTTGAATGGGTGGAATGTTTGCTTGTTGTGCCATGTATGCTTTCAACAACGCTTGTTGTTGATCTTGCTGTTGTTGCACTAATAGAGCTTGTTGCTGTGCTTGCTGTTGTTGGTCCAACAACGCTTGTTGCTATCACCTAGGGCTTACAGCCGCCCTTGTTGTTCTGGCATTTCTAACGCTCTGGCCGACATGAGTTGTTGGTCGCTTGTTGTTGTGCAGCACCGTGTTTGTGCTTGCATTTCCAGTTGGCATCTAAGCATCTTTGGCAGCCTGGAGCAACTTGTGCCAAGCCATTGCGTTCTTGGATGGGCTTTGCGCAAATTTTCAGGCTTGAGCAGCTTTCAGCGGGCTCATGTTCGGTGCAGCTTGAGCGCCTGATGTTCTTGTGCCGCTTTGTTGTTGTTGCTATGCAATGTTTGAGCTTGGCCGTGAAGCCTGAGAGCCGCAGGCCATAGGCCGAACTGGTTTCGATACTGTTGGAGCAACTGTCATTTGTTTTGAATGCAAAGATTGTAATGGCTTATCATTTGGTCATGAATGGTGGTGGGTGGTGGTGGATCCGGAATCTGTGTTGGTAGCTCTGAGATGCTTTAGAGTGATGGTGGTGGTGGGAGGTTGCAATGTAAGGGGTGTGATGGGGGTAGTGGAAGTTTGAGGTATAGTGGATGTAGTGGTTGGAGTGAATGTGGTGATAGGTGCATTTGGGATGGGTGAAGTGATAGGAATGGTGGGACTAGGTGAAGTGGTAGGAATGGTAGAGATGAGCGAAATAGTGGGTCTTTGAGAGACCATATTTTGATTAGCTATCATGTGTTGGTTTGATGTGGATGGTGTGTTTGAAAGATGTGATGTACCCCCTTGGTTGGATGAATTGATTTGGATGGGGTGATTTATGTTAGGGAAAGGTGGAAATTTAGGTAAAGGGGAGATTCCTAAACCAAAATATGGTGTAACGTGGTGGGAGGTGTGAATGATTTGAAGGGTGGAAAATTTTCTTGTGCAAATGAAGAGACAAATCCGTAAGGTCTCTCTATTTCGGTTGAGCTTGCTTGTACCAAAGGTCTAGACACTTGCATGTCAAGGGAAAATGATGAGGTGGTATGGTAAGGAACCTCAGATGTATCGATAAATCCAAGTGGGTTGTAAAGTGGATTTTGATGTGTGTTGAAGAGGGTATCATCCTCATTGATAGTAGGTTCTATGGTGGTAATGGAAGTGGTCGATTATGGAAGGGTGTTTTGGTCATTTGGTACAAGAAGTGCATCCTCAACAGTGTTGAGAATTGATGGATTTATTTTAGTCATTGCACGAAGAAAATTTTGTAGTTTTGGTTGTTTGAGCATCTCAAGAACTTCTTCCTCACTTAGTTCTATTGGTGTGATGTCTTCCACCAAGACCTCTTTTTGTGGATTGTGTGTAGTGATAGTGAGGTCTGGAAGTGGTGTGTTTTGGATTTCTGGAATGTTTTGGCTTAGATCACTTGTGGTTGATGTTTCTTGATTTAACTACATGTTCCTCTTGTGTTGTGATCTTGTTTGAACCATAAAAGAGAAAACTAGGATGTGTAAAAGATCAAAGATGTGAAGATGAAAGGTGTATGATATATGGATGAGAATGGATGTTTTGAATTTGTATTGAAAATCTTGATGTGATGCTAGGTACTTTGGGTTTGCTTTGATTGATGTTTGTTTGATGTTTAGACTTTGAATTCTATCTTTTGAATGTTGATGTTTGAGCAAGAGATATCCCCAAGATGTTTGAATGATGATCTAAAAAAGATAACTAATGCTCATAAAGGATAATTTGATTTAGGAGTGAGAATAGGATGTGTCTACTCACAAGCTAACCAAAAGATAATCCAAATTAGTGATGGGAGAAGGATGCATCTATCCACGATTAATTTGAACAAAGTGATAATTCAACTAAGCATGTGCAAAAGGATTCATTCACACACACTTGAGTTGAACAAGTTTGATGTTTGATGTTTGAAGAATTCAAAGTCTCATGTTTGAAAGGTTTTGATGTCTACCAAAGGAGCCTAGCATAGTTGTTTCAAGATTTTCTCAAAATGTTGGTGAGATGTTTATGGTTGTTGATGTTTTTGATGGATGAATGTTTGTTTTGATCTTAGAATGACCCTAGTTTAGACTTTTGTTTAACAAGACCAAGGTATTGAAGAACATGTTATGCCCTAAGCAAGGTATCCAATCCCTTGAAACAATCTTGGATTTTGTGTGTAGTAAAATGAATATAAAGTGGGGTTGTCTCTTGAAGCATGTCTATAGAAATTAGCCAACAACTTTTCTCTAAAATCATATAACCTTTTGAGTCTTTGTTGATGTTGTTTTGGGCTAAGTTTCTTTTTCTTGGGTTTTTGTATCTTGACCTTGTGAGAAATCATTGAAAAAATATGTGTGGGGCTCAATTTCTTATCTTTGATTTTTAATGACTTCTTTTTACCAAATACACTTTCTTGATTATGTTTCAAACTAAAGATGTCCTATGTAAAAATTCCTTTTCTTCCCACAAAGTGTTGTGTGGGAGTTCCAAGAAATTGAGGCAAAGGGATTTCCTAGGTTAACCCTAGTTAGAGCAAATGACGATATAAATTCAAGTGCTAAGAAACCTCTAAGGACATAATCCCAAGGGAAAGCAACAACACTTAAATTTGTCAAAAGGTATTTTCTCTATCAAAAGGGGTTTGAAATTTGCATGATCATGTTTAAGTGTTTGTTTTCCAATGTTTACGAACAAGCATGTGTTTTTGTAACCCAAAAGCATGTACAATCCTATGGATGTAATAGACAATGTTTGTTGAGTCCCCACTTGGACAAGTCCAGCTACGCCTACTTTTAGCAGATGGTTAGATGCTTGACCCCACTGGCTCCCCTCCACGACACTCACTTATACGGGGCAGCGAAGCACCAACACCCATGAAACTCCCATGGCATGCTTTCCATCTCTACTAAAAGCCGTAAAATTGTGGGGCGGCTTCAGAACGACCGTTCTTGCACCAACAAACAGATAGGATTTTGGCCTTTTCTAAACAAGGGTTTTAATAAGGACTTTCCATTCGTGGAGATTGACTCATACGGCAAGAGTCCCCTTTCGGATCCATCTTGTCGGAGCCAACCACGTGATAATGGCATTTAACCAATACCCACATTTATATCCCGACTGGAAATACTCTTGGCTTTAGAGTGTTACCGGTTGAGTCGTTCCCTTGGGTGAGTACTTTTTCCCCAAGGCAGGCCCTCTAGGATAAACAAAAGCGAATGAAGAACAATATTCGTAACTCGATCAATCCTTGTAGGCAACAAGGAGAGAGAATATACGCAACAAAGCCCTCACTCACACTCGCATAATAGTTTGTTCAATTTTAAGCCCAAATCGAAGTGTGGAGGTGATTGCTTTATCTCAACCCAAAGTCATGGAAAAGACCTTTTGATTCTCAAGATCGCTATAAAGAGCGAGAGAAGCGCATACGTCCTTTTCCAATGGCTTTAGTCTAAGTAAGCCTTCACAAATAAACAAAACTACACTTGTTCTTTTTAAACCCTCAAAGCAATGATGATTTCGTTTTAAAGCACCAAATGAAGTGTGAGAAATTTCCTTGTTCAATTGTTAATCCAATAAACCAAATCTAGTAAGTTGTGATCCTAAAGTTCATTTTAGCCTTTGCAAGAAATGAAAAAGGTTCTTTTTAAGCCCAATTGAAAACTAGTGTCCTAAGAAGGAGAAGGATGACAAATTCTTTGAAGAAGTATTAAACAAACACTTAAGTGTTAAAAAACACTTTGATTAGATAAAATATCATCCCCATGCTCCTCTTTCTTTTGATTTCGATTTCCAACCTACAAAAGTGATCAAAATGTTAGATGAGATCAAAAGAAACAAAAGGATATAGGGGTTAGACAAACCATTTACTTTAAATGCAAATTTAAAAATTTTAACTAATTTATAGTTAAGAAACACCTACACCATTGGATAGCTTGTAAAATTATACCCTATTTAAAAAAAAAAAAGCATCAAAAAAGACCTACGTATGACCAAGATATGGTCATTTTAAAATTGACTCTAAAAACACTAAAATAGTGATCATATGCGGATTAATGAATAGTGCTGTCAAAAAACAGCGAAATTTCATAAAAAAACGTGTTAGATTTGAGGTATATGCCCTCCTTCTAGCGCCAATATGTGAACCATTTGAATCTATACCTTGCACAAACACAATAAACATGCAAACAATTAGATCAAACACAAGATTAGAAACCAATGATTCCTCAAGAAATCCATTTGAAATTTGCAAAAAGATAAGAAATGAAAATGAAGAACACAAATGAAACAATTAAATCCTATTTAATGCAAGCAAACTCTTGATCTCTTGAGGGAGTTGGTGCAAATATGTGTGTGGAGATTTGCCCTTTCCCAACTCCTTGAATGCAAATGTTGATTGAAGATGATTGATCCACTTGATGAAGACTTTGAATGTATGCTCCAAGCTTAAAATCTGCAAAAAACCTAGCTATGATTCAATGAGATGGATGAGAATTGCTAAGTATTTTAGCATGGTAACTTTGTTTGAGATATGGATGATGAAATAAGGATATAAGCTCTTTATTTATAGATTGATAAGTTGAAGAGATGTCCAAATTTGATCAATGTGGGACAAAGATTCAACCAATGATATGATGCCACTTGTCAACATGTGAGAGGATGAAGGTTGAGCAAGTTTTGATCCATGTGCAAGTTTGAAATTTGAATTTGATGAGATGACATGTTTAGGGGGGATGAAAAATGAGTTAAATGCCAAGTGGGAGACATGTAAGAGACAATGTAAGAGCTTTAAATGCTTTGTTGGATGGACAAGTCCTTTGGGGAGATTTCAAATTTGAGGAATACTCCCAATTTAGATGCCTTTTTTGAATGAAAATAGGAAATTATTAAATCAAATAAATGATTTAATTGTGCAAGTTGCAAAATCTAGAGGATTTGAGTGGATTAGATTAAATTAATCTGATTTAATTAATTTAAGAGATTTATTTGATTTGACAATTTGATTTAGATTTTTAGGATTAATTTAAATCAAAAAGAGAGGAATATGATAAGAGGCTAATTAAATAAAGATTTTGATTTATTTAATTAAAAGGGATGGTGCTAGATTAAATCAAATAAGGTTTTAATTTATTTAATTTAACAGATAGACTTTAGAGATTTAATCAAATAAATTGATTATTTAATTAAATAGGGATAATTAGATCAAATGAATTGATTTAATTAACAAGGGAAAGTGACTTAATTAGACAAAATAATTTATTTAATTAAGAGACGAATATTGATGAATTTAATCAGATAAGGGAATTTGATTAAACAGTTAGACTAAGGGATGATTTAGGAAGAAACGATGTTAGTAGATCAGAGTGTGATATCAATCTGTATATTTTCGATGTCTACAATAACAAATTGAAATCTACCATGCTCCACTGCTTGTTAAACAATTAATGTGTAAAGGAATTTTTGAATCTTTGCATTCAATGAATTGTCAAGTAATTTTGTGTTGAGTTGATATGTTATCTATATATAGGGTTAATCTGCACAAAGGATCTTAAGAACATTGTATGGGATTATCCTCTCGAGTTTTGCAGAGCCCAAAGTGCAGGAGGAAAGCATTGTTGCTTTCACTTGTTCGTTGGTCAATCCCTCCAAATAGCTAACCATTAGAAGATGGCAATTCCATAGGTTATTTGTGAGATCTGCTTGGTTCATTTAAAACAACCAACAATATGATTATTGTTTGTTGTCCTAAAAGATTGTGAATGTGAATATGAGGCTTTCCTTTGTGATGAAGATGTATCCTTTGATAGTGTCGATGATAGTGTTCTTGAGTTTGAGTGTTTCACCTGGGCCTAGCTTGTTCCTTGTGATGGTTTTGAGCTACAACATGTTCTCCAGGATAATGATTAGTCTGCTGCTCAATTTTGATACATGTTAGAGCTTCACAATTTTTAGTTTGATTTGCTAGAAGATGAGTTTCCTTCTGCAAGTCAAAATGATGAGATGACATGTTTTTCCTGCCTTATTTTTTCCTCAATTTACCTGTGGAGGTCAATAGGTATGAAGATACCATGGTTTCATGTAGTATTGACCTAATTTTTCAAGTTATGTCACCAACTACTATAAAAATGAATACAATGTATGGCAATGTGATGCTCTATGTTATGTGGTTGTCATATAATGGAAAGATCAATGGTGGAGCAAGTCTTTACTTATTCAATGGAAATCATAAGTTTGTGCATGTAAGAAGGCTACATTTGTTGCAACTTTTTGAAGAAAAAAAATTTAGGTTGAGGGAAACTGATACAAGTATTTATTCCATCCTCTACAAGGTTGGCATGCTTTGTGTTAAAATTTTGTGTCATGGTCATTCATTTGTTCATGTTATGTCATGCTAGTTGGTTGTGATTTTCTTATACATATTGTTTGTTCTCCCTCGTGCATCAGTCCCATGTATTGTTGTTCCTAGTTTTGGTTTGCCTAGAGATATGGATCCTCGGTGTGCCTACAAGAGGCACACATCCCCAACCAGAGCCACTAATGGGACTCAATTTTGTGTTCAAATTTTTGGCCTGAGTCCCCTTCATTTTTATGCCTTAGCCAAATTTTTCCTAAAATCATAATCGGTCTGATATATATGTTAGGGATAGTTTTCTTAGCACTAATGGATAGAGCTTGAACAAATAGGTCAGGTTGCATTTTGAAGTTTTACAAAATTTGCTAAGGATAAAAATTTATGCTCTTGCAAGTACTTTTCTTCCATTAGGCAAATCTCATTTTTCCCACAATGTCTAGTTCAGTTGGATTTCCCCACCAATGTGCAATTTCATTTGATATTCTAGCAAAAGGTCTTGAGTGCTAAAATGACTAAGTATTGGTTTTGCGAGAATTCTTCTACCATCAACAACTTCATATTTCCCTCCTTTCTATCTATCTAATTCACTTCCAATTTTTCACTTTGTAGGAAAATCTTTCCCATCTATATTTGTAAACAATTCCATGTGAACCCGCCCATACTATTTTCTGACCTCTTTTCCACATTATCCACATGTAGACCACTTTCCCGTAAGTGTTATTAATTTCCAAATCAACTAAGTTTTTTCTTGCGAACCGATGCAGCTCATCTTCCTATGTTTATCCTCTTGCAGACTTCCATCTTCCATCTACCATCTAAACTTCCTTCATCCAATTCAGATGATCTTTTTCGTAAGGCCCAATCCACTTCAGTTTTCTGCATCCATACCCAAATGATGTCATGCTGACATCATCCATCCCTACTTACATCATGCAGACATCACTTTTTTTGAACCTTCCAATCCATTTCATCCCTCTCTAATGAAATCATGTTGATGTCATTCCTTGTGACGTCATTTGCAGATCTTTCCATCCAAACTAGACATTTTGGTAAAGTATCGATGCAATTGCTTTCTCTACCAGTTCACTTGGATGCCAATTTCCCGCACAAAGTTGTTAAAGATCGAGGTGGCTATGATGCGGTTTGTGGATGATTCCATGTGAACCTAACATGTCTCTAGAGGTGCAAATGCACTTGCATTTGAAGTTCTTGCATGTCTTGATTGAGACTTATTTTTTGCTTTCGGATGCATGACGATTTTTTGCATAAGGCAAGTTTTGATATCTGAATAGAATTTGGATTTCTACAATTGATGAATTAATAATGATAAGGGTTTTGTGACTTGCTTTCTGCCCCTTTCACCTACCAATATTCATGTTGTCATGTCTCCTAGCTACCAAAAGTAATTATAGAGTACATCTTTCAATTTGCAAAATCCATTTTGGGTTGTCCTTTGCCATCCAGTTTGTACTACTACAATTTGCAACGATTAGGGTTACATCTAATTGTTGTTTTATGTTTGAATTTGATCATTTTGAGGAGGTTGGTTCATTGTGTGGTCTCCAAGTGCCAAGGAAGTTGCAAGGAATCCTTTAATGTCATAGATCAGTTTATTGAGAAATTGTAGACTTGCGGAATCAAAGAAGATTAGTATTGTAATGAGATGTTGCAAAATGTCTCCATGGCACTTTGTATAAATTTACGAGAGTTTCTTAGTCGTGACTAGATATTTTCCCTTGCCACATTTTTTGGTATGAATGTGTCATTGAGTTAGATGAATGTGACAACATTCTGAAAACATTGCAAGGCTTCTGATGATCCTTCTTAGTTTTATGTATGAATATATGTAGTTGTGTCTAGATTACTAAGTATGTTTTACTGCAAGATTTAAAATCCATTGATGTATGTAAATGCATAGTTGCATGTTCTTTCTTGTTTTTTTTCTTCTCAATGTTGAGGCTATGTTTCCCAATAGATAGGAATTGGTTGGAACCATACGAAACCTCAAATCCATTGAATCAAACCATAACTAGTAGTGTAGGAGTAGTACTTTTTCGTGTATGCATAACCTAGTAATATAACCAAGGATCTATTTTCAGCAAGCCTCAAATGAGTTCATTCTATGTGGATTGTGTACACAACAATATCAGTTATAAAGGGGTTATATGCAGCCAATTGTTCTTGGTCTAGTGACAGTCTTTGAGGCTAAGACATCAAGTTGGGTTTGGATGTCCTTGTCTTTTGATTGATCATTTTATGTGATTTCAATACTTGTTACGCTATACTCCTAGGAACACCCTCCTGAGTCTAAACTAAGATCGAAACATAGGATATCTAATACACTCTCATAGGTTTGGCCATTATTTGTCCACAATCTGTTAATGAGTTGATTTCACTCACATGATGACAACATTGGCCTTGTGAGTGAGATTTTTCTCTAGGACGTGGAGCAGTGATTTTGAGACCTAATAAACCTCTTGAAACTCATAAACAAAACAAGGCATTTTGATATTAAGAATGATAAATGGGAAGATGCATATATTAAATGGGGAAGAGAAGGTTCAAATTGGAGTTCTAATAAGAAACAAAACAAGTCGCTTGTTACACCTCTCACAAGGTCCACTAAACAACATAATCTGATTGAAAGATATAACCCTTTTAATTATAGGTGTGTATTTGTATTATCATGTGCTAACAACGAATCTAGACATGTGATGAAAATTTTCTTCAAATTGGCATGAGTCTTAGAGGCCATGGAAGATGAAATAAAGGCTTTGGACAAATGACACATAGGATCTAGTTGAGTTCCCTAAGGAGAGGAAAGCCACTAGATGTACATGGATATTTTTTATAGAAAATTGAAGTAGATGGTAAGTTGGAATGATACAAGGCTTGATTAGTGGCAAAGGGTTACTTACAAGTTGAGGGAGTAGATTTTGGTGAGATATTTTCTCATGTAACTGAACTAACCTCTATTAGATTTTGTTTATCCGTCAATGTTGTTTTTGATTTAGAGGTAGAGCAAATGGATGTAAAAATAACTTTCCTACATAGGGATCTTGATGACAAAATATTTATGAAACAACCTAACAATTTTGTGGTGAGGGGACATGAGTGCTTGGTCTGTACATTAAAGTGATCTTTGCATGGTTTGAAGTAGTTGCCAAAAATGTGGTATAAGAAATTCAATGCTTTCACATTGGATCATGCCTTTATTATAAATGAAGTTGATTGCTATGTTTATTTCAAATTAATTGATAGTTGGTTGATATTCAATGTCCTATATGTTGATAATATTTTATTTATTGAAAATCATAACGAGATGATTAGGGAACTTAAGGGTGGTACATTTGATATGAAATATTCAGGGTTACAAAACATATCTTGGGTATATAAATCAGCAGGGATCAAGTTAACATAAAAATATAGTTAAATTAAAAGAAACATGTTGACACTATTTTGCAATGTTTTTCGATGTAAGATTGCAAACCTCTTAGTATTCCCTTTCCAATTGGCACTAGGTTGTCTCTAGATCAATGTCCTAAAATAGATGATGATATTCAAGAGATGCATAGAATTACATGCATCAATCTTGTAGGAAGCCACATATGTGTCATGGTATGTACAATACCTGATATTGCCCAAGCAATGGGAGTTCTAAGTAGGTTTATGTCAAACCATGGTAAGGAACACTAGACTAATATCCTTGTTTATAACATATGACATATAAAGAATACGCTAAATATAGCTTAGGAGACCAAAGATCAAGAAGGTTGGAGTTTTGTGTCTTGACCATTTAGGCACCATACCTCTCTTGGTCTTGTTGATAGTTTTCCAAAACCATGTGATGGTTTCTAATTTGCACTTCTCTATAAATTGGTGTGTTGAGTTAAAGGATGCATAAGGTTTTTTGTAGGTTGTATGATTGATGAAGTGCTATTGAGATTCAAAGGGATAAGTTGCAATGATGTAACTCTCTTCTGAAGGATTAAACAATCTTGGGGCTCTTTGAATGTAGAGATTTTTCCCAAAAGAGTTTCTCCAAGTAAATCTACTTGTTATGGTTTGTATTCTCTTTATGATTATTTCCATTTCCATTGTGTTCTATCATTGTTAAAGAATTTGCAGCATTAAAGTTCAACATATCTCAATATTTAGTTACAACCCACTTTCTACAAAATTATTCTTGTGTGAAAAAATACATCAAAAATCTTCAAGTCCCACAAAAAAGATTGCTCACTAAACTCATGTTCCTCGAAAGAGAAACACCTCCAAGTTCTAATAGAAATTCCTTTGTGATGGGCACATGAAAATGAAGATGCAATATTAAGAAAGCAAAGAAAGGGCACTTTAATTATTTAATTGGGTGGGAGATCAATTCAAACTAATAGTCAAATAATAGTTTCCAAGGACTTTAGTTTTAAGAGATAGTGTTAACAATTAAATGTTAGTAGGACAAAAAAAGATGCATCATGCAAGTATTGTAAATTGTCCCTTTAGACTTTTCAATGCACAAGTGGTGGACCCCACAACCATATAGATGGAGAAGAAAACAAATGCATGCTAGTTGAGAATAGTTATCAAAAAGGGTTCTTAACAACACTTTTTCTCATCTTTTTTTTTTCTTTTCTTTTATGGAAACAATAGAGTTATATAGGTATCAACATTTTTGCCTTTCATGAGCAAGTGGATTACAACATGGTGAGTTGTCCTTCAACTAAGCAACTAGAGGTAGGGGGATCTTATCCATCAAAGTCACTCAGGGATCAAACCTAGCTCAATTGTGCCTACTAGAGTTTGAACCTTAGTGGATGGCATAATCAATAAACATACCATCATCCTCCCCAATTTTACTTAACCAATTTAGTTACAACCCTCTAGCTTTTTTTTTCCTCTTGTTTTCAAACTTGTATTTCACTTCTTTCATGTTCACAAAAGTGGTAATAAGGTGATGGACTAGCTACCTACCCTTAGATTCAATCACATTTAGCAACTTTTGGGTGATGTCTATATGAAAAATCAATCCCCTTTTATTTCAATTCTCTTACATATTGGTGTCAATCCAAAAGATTTAAAGATGTGATGAGCTTAAAGGAGACATGTATCAACTATTGAATCGGCACTTGAATTCATCATTGTAAATTTTAGGTGAACAGATTAAATGCACAGAAAATGATTCAAAATCAGAAACAATAACACAGCAGATACCCTAGGAAAACCCTCCTCTTGAGGGAGAAAAACCCAGCAACAAAGATCTCTCTTATATTTATAATATCAGTCACAACAATTCACTTTACAATGAGGAATAACACAAAGACCAATATTCAGCACCTTGAACAGAATGAAGAACAGAAACAAACTGTTGCACTTTAAGACTCAAGTTCAGTCTTATAGGAATTCGCAGACTGCCCCTGAATGACTTACAAACTGACCTTGAACAATTCGCAATCTGGTCTTGAGGAATTCGCACTTACAGAAAACTGACCTCACAGAATTCGCACTTGATAATATTCGCACCTGACTTGAATCGAACTTGCACTAGACAAAATTCGCACTTGACAATTCACCCTTGACAGTTTGCGCCTGACAGAAATTCACCCTTGATGATAATTCACACAGGATGGTTCGCACTTGATAATATTCGCAATCTCTAAACTTTGATGATTCGCAATCTGCTAACAAGGAATTGGCACTTGCAAATAATTCGCACTAGATGATATATCACACTTTCTCGATGATCATGCAAAGGACGGATGAACCTTGTATATATACAACTTAGAGAGGTCGCCCCTCTTCATATCATGAGGTCGGCCAGAATAAGCATAATTACAAATCATAAAGAATGTCGGCCAGAATAATATTAATTTCAAATCATAAAGGATGTCGGCCTCAAGTGAAATCATAAATATAAGACAATAAATTAAATAGCTGACAAGCTATCATTTAATTTATGTTTCCTTCAATAGGACAGAGCTGGAAGGATTGCCTGTAGTTGTACTTATAATTAACACTCCCTCTCAGCTAGGGAGAGAACTTCCAACTGCACAAAACAAATCATCTCAAATCAGATATGAAGAGAAGAATATCACCTCATCGTGATATTAGATATCATCTCAATATCAACCATAGAATGGTAAGTACAAGTATTCATCACTTGCGTGATGTTGTCACCTCAATGTGACTTTCACCATGACTCTCTCAGAGGGTGAGACACAAGTACAACACATGTCATGGAGTCTCACACATGACACCCACCATGACTCAGCTCAGAGGGTGGAAACAAGGGCTTTCACCTCAAATTCTTCCGTCTCAGAAGAAAATGCATTAACAAGGGCTTGCATCTCAAATTCTTCCGTCTCAGAAGAAAATTCATTAACAAGGGCTTGCACCTCAAACATCTCAAGAAAGTAATCATTAACAAGGGCTTGCACCTCAAATTCTTAGTCTGAAGAAAATGCATTAACAAGGCTCAACGATCTGAGACTCTTACTTTCGATCAAAGGTTGGATTCTCCACCATACCAAGCTTATCACCGGAAGCACACAAAACTTTATCACGAGCGAATTTGGGGAATATAAAATTGCTCATGAGTGCTAATGTACCGGATATGGAAGCGCCCCACGTCACCAAGTATCCTCTAATATAGTAGTGCCAGTCTCTCCAGCATTGCCCAGATGCATCATGGAAACACTGAGGATTAATGAGAAAACTACACAAAACTCGATTATCACAATGAATGATAGTAGGCTCCGTGGGGTTGTCAAACAATCCTGCCGGGGGCACCACAAACCTACTTTACTTCGAAGTTGCCATACAAGCTGCTATGTACTTTCGGCCTCACGATGTACTCGATACTACAAATGGCTGCTTCTAACGCACGAGGAAATCGCCAGCGAGAACCAAAGGCCCGGCTTAACTTAGCGGTGCTTTTAAAGATGCGGCACAACGCCCCAGTCGATAGGTGAAACCATGCCAACTCAGTACGCATCTGCGAAGTATACCTCAACCCGCCAAGCTATGCCGCGCCAGAGTATCTTAGGATATGTTTGAGCACCAACAAGATATATGTCTCGGATCACACATAAACTGGCTAAGTGCACTCACTGCATAGCAAATATTAGGTCTAGTGTTAACTAGATACATCAAGGATCCAATCAGCTGTCTGTATAACGTAGGATCCACCAAATCTGAACTAGCTGCAACCTCCTTCAATTTATGAAGATTGGTCTCCATGGGAGTAGACATGGATTTGCAATCCATCATGCCAAATCTCTTAAAAGTATATCAATGGTGTACTTCTCTTGACTTAGAATCATTCCATCTGGTTTCTGCCAGACTTCTAAGCCAAGGAAGTAATGCATGAGCCCAAGGTCCTTCATCTCAAATTCAGAAGTCAATTCCTTCTTACATTCAAGAATTAGGTGATCTTCTCCAGTAAGGATCAGATCGTCAACATATAAAACCAAAATTAATGCATCACCATTGATTACCTTGAAGTAGAGATTTGAATCAGCATCATTCTTTAAGAAACCCAAGCTTGATAGGTACCGATCAATCCTTTCGTACCATGCATGAGGGCCTGCTTAAGACCATACAAGGCCTTCTTCAGCTTGCAAACATGAGACTCCTTCCCATGAATCTCAAATCCAACAGGTTGCTCTATATAAACCTCTTCCTCAATCACTCCATTGAGAAAGGTTGTCTTCACATCCATCTGGCGAATCTTCCATCCTCTAGATGCAGCAATAGCAATGATGGTTCTGACAGAAGTGTAGCGAGCAACAAGAGCAAAAGTCTCATCATAATCAACTCCCTCTTTCTGAGAAAACCCATGAGCCACAAATCTTGCCTTGTACTTCTCTATGCTTCCATCTGCACCATGCTTGATCTTGAATAGCCATTTAGAAGATACCACAGACTTGCCCTCGGGTCTAGGAACAATATCCCAAACATCATTTTTAAGATTTGACTGATACTCCTCTATCATAGCATCTCTCCAAACTTGAAGACTAGATGCTTCCTCAACACAGGTAGGCTCAGATTCTATAATCTGACTCATCAAGGCAACATAACTGGAGAACTTATGTGGCCTTTTGCTTTCTCTGAATGTGCCTCTAGGAGCTGCAAAGCTTTCAGCCTCTTGCATGGTGCGACTAGCCCATAGAGGTCTCTTTCTTCCAATAACAATGTCAGTAGGCCCATCAGTAGGTTCCAGGGGTTCAACTGGATCAAGATCTTCCTTTGGTTCCATAGTCTCCCTCTGAATCTCAGGAGTGTGGTCAACTTCCATATCCTGAGGAGACTCTTCATTATCAATCTCCATATGAATCCCTCTAGATCTTCTGAATGCAATATCTTCCTCGAATGTGACATCCCTACTGATCTCTATCACCTTCTGACCTGGAATGTAGATTTTGTATGCTTTTGAGTTTTTCACTGTATCCCACAAATATTCCCTTCTTGCCAGAAGGCTCCAGCTTGGTTCTCTTTTCTTTGGGAACATGAACATAGACAGGACAACCAAAGATCCTCAAGTGACTGACTTCAGGCTTCTTCTGGAGTCATATTCTCCAAGATCTTATGAGGACTTCTATTTTGAACATATACAGCTGTCCTGGAAGCTTCTGCCCATAGGAAGGTTTGCAAATCTTGATCATGGATCATGGCCTTTGCTGCTTCCACAAACGTTTTGTTCTTTCTTTCTGCAACACTGTTTTGTTGAGGATTATAGGGAACACATAACTCCCTCTTAATCCCTGCATCAATACAAAAATTCCGAAAACTACTAGAGGTGTATTCTCCACCATTGTCAGATCTAAGGACTTTTATTCTTTTCCCAGAAATATTTTCTACCAAGGCTTTAAACTCTTTAAACCTATCCAATACTTCCTCAGACTCTTTAGATTTCAAAAAATAAATCCAAGTCTTCCTAGAGTGATCATCAATGAAAAGAACATAATACAAGAAACCACTCGAAGAAGGAACAGACATAGGACCACATAAATCAGAATGAATAAGCTCTAAAATATACTTAGATCTATTTTCTCTACTATAAAAGGGGGCTTTTATATTCTTACCTAATTGCGCAGCCCTTGCAAGTACCTTCGTGCTCTTGAGTGAACTTAGGAAGGCCCATCACCATCTTCTCCATGATAGGTAGGGCTTAGAAGTGCAAGTGAGCCAATCTCCGATGCCAAAGATCACAAAGACTTGAAGAGTCATGAACCAAGGCTTGAAGAGAATGTGAGCAAACCTTGTAGAGGTTATCATGTCTAACTCCAATTACTTGAGCATCCTTGAAGCTAGAGTTCTGCATCCACACTAGAACTTTGCCTTTGGAAAAGGCAACTTGATATCCTTTATCTTCCAATGCTGATATAGAAATAAGATTGCGCTTGATTCCGGGAACATAAAGAACATTACCCAATTGAAGCGATATGCCAGAATCCAAATGAAGTGTAGAGGTCCCAATTCCTTTTACGGAGTAGCTAGCATCATCTCCAATGATGACTTGTTCAGAGGACTCATTTTCCACCAAACTTGATAAGTGCTCCTTGAAGCTGGTAATGTGACGTGAAGCACCACTGTCGATTATCCAAGTGTTGGTGTCGGAAGGTACACTGCTTGATAATGCCGAATAGAACAAATATTCACTTGAATCCTTTTGAGGAGAGGCATCATCAACATCTGCAACTGTGGCCTGTTGCTTAGGTCTAGTTGGGCAATACTTGGCGAAGCGCCCAAACTTATCACACCTAAAACATTGAATCTTGGACATATCCCTCTTCTTCTTTTCTTCTTCCTCCTCAGGTTCAGAAATGCTAGACTCCACGAACTCACCCAAATCATTTTCACACAAGGTGAGCATGATCCTAAAACTCCATGAAGTGAAATTAGATGCACCTTCAAGTCTCTCTTCAACCTTCAAACCATTCACCATCTTGACTGAAGTGGATAAGTGAGCAACAAAAGGTATGCTGATTAGCAATAATCTGATCACGATCCTCAAACCCGCTCTGATACCATGTAAATTTTAGGTGAATAGATTAAATGCACAGAAAATAATTCAAAATCAGAAACAATAACACAACAGATACCCTAGGAAAACCCTCCTCTTGAGGGAGAAAAACCCAGCAACAAAGATCTCTCTTATATTTATAATATCAGTCGCAACAATTCACTTTACAATGAGGCATAACACAAAGACCAATATTCAGCACCTTGAACAGAATGAAGAACAAAAACAAACTGTTGCACTTTAAGACTCAAGTTCAGTCTTATAGGAATTCGCAGACTGCCCCTGAATGACTTACAAACTGACCTTGAACAATTCGCAATCTGGTCTTGAGGAATTCGCACTTACAGAAAACTGACCTCACAGAATTTGCACTTGAGAATATCCGCACCTGACTTGAATCGAACTTGCACTAGACAGAATTCGCACTTGACAATTCACCCTTGACAGTTTGCGCCTGACAGAAATTCACCCTTGATGATAATTCGCACTAGATGGTTCGCACTTGATGATATTCGCAATCTCTGAACTTTGATGATTCGCAATCTGCTAACAAGGAATTGGCACTTGCAAATAATTCGCACTAGATGATATATCACACTTTCTTGATGATCATGCAAAGGACGGATGAACCTTGTATATATACAACTTAGAGAGGTCGCACCTCTTCATATCATGAGGTTGGCCAGAATAAGCATAATTACAAATCATAAAGAATGTCGGCTAGAATAATATTAATTTCCAATCATAAAGGATGTCGGCCTCAAGTGAAATCATAAATATAAGACAATAAATTAAATAGCCGACAGGCTATCATTTAATTTATGTTTCCTTCAATAGGACAGAGCTGGAAGGATCGCCTGTAGCTGTACTTACCATTAACAATCATGTTAGGTACCATAGCATAAAATAGATGTCTAAGCCAAAACCAAGTTATTGCTCAAAGTGCTCTATATACACATTTTTAAGACCTGCACTTTGATCTTGAAAAACTTAGAATGCTTTGTACCTTTGGTGTCTTGAAGATGATGTAATGAACTAGCTTGAAGCTACAACATTGCTCATGGTTTTCTATCTTGGCCTTCAAAAATGCCTCCTTACGGGTTTGGATATGTCTAGGGACAGGTATGTGGACTCACCAATGTGCATCTAAGGACAACTATGCTCTCTTCTGTAGCCTCAACAGGAAAAATGAATCAGTATTATTGAGCAGTAGTCTTGTTTATGACAAGGCAACTGCCAAGAAAATTGATTTAACCCCATTTATGATGAAAATGTTGCAAAGGAACTTATTGATCATTGGAATCGAATGGTGGGCAGCACTTATGCTGGAACTCGCATTTTAATTCTCACCAAATATGTGAAATGATCTCCCTTGGCAATTTTGAATCTTGCGTAAACTTTCCCACAAAAGGAAAGCATAGGATACTTTTTGTGCGAGCAGATTATAACTAAATGTTAAAATATTTCTCTATTCAACAAAAAAATTAATTATAACAAAATGTTTAAAGTATTTCTCTATTCAGCAAAGCTAATCATCTAGTTTCTTTATGATTTACATGTTCTATTATAAAATAAAATATGCATCTGATTTCAACCTTTTACAATGTGTTCAAAGAGGTGTCCAAATATGGCAACATAATTTTGGGTGTGGCCTTTGTTTTGGTTTTAGTCAAACAGTTTGTCGTGAATGTGGCTAAAATGAATCTTTGTTTATTTGGAAAATATATTTTTGCTTGTCTTAAGCATGCTATTTACAGAAACAGATAATGGTAGCATACCAAAATATTGGAGTTTAATGGATTAGCGTGCTCATTATTATGAAAAATGTCGATATCGTCTGTCAATATCTAGGTGAAGTAGTTTCATACAGGACGGGTTTGCTAATATTTGCACCCTTCCCTTATTTAATAACATCAAAGCTGGAGCAATTAAAACCACTTCTTGGTACTAACAATACCAATTTTTAGCAGCCCATTAAAACCTATTTACCCTTCAATCAAAAACAATAGCAAATATTAATTTGTCTCCTTGTTGGCATAGAACGATTATGAAAGATGCAATTGGATATTCTATTCTATAGATCTTTTGCCATGTAAGAGTTACCTACATTTTCAAAATCCCATAGGTGAACATATTTATCATTTGATTTCTAATCATTGTCCTATCCTCGTTTAACTTGTGACGGTGACTAATCAAATAGTAACAAAATCTGAGCCATGACCACAACGAGATCACAATTTGTAACTCAGAATAGGTAGTTGCATTTATATTCAAAACTTGTTCACAGAAAATGTGCACAATGCATGAGTGCTAAGCCTAAAATCTATGAAAAACCTGAGACAGAAAATGTTGACAAGATCACCATCATACTGAGATGCAAATGAAATGTTAAAGATTCATCAGTGCGGTTTTAGTCACCACCATCCGACATCTTGAGATTGATAAGTCTAGTATCATTGTGCAGTATCTTATCATTTCATGGAAAAACTCACTCATTTCCATTTCTATTTTGCACTTCCGGGTTCAACTGACTTGGCTTAGCTTCCGGTTTCAAAGCATCTTTATTGTAAATATTGTATTCCTTAAAAACAATTTTATATAAAATTGTTTGCTTCTCTAACTAGGCAATTGTTTAGATATTCACTTCACAACATAGTAGTAAAAGACCTTAAAAGATAAAACACAGTACAGATTTTTCTAGCTCATTAAATGTGTCGTCATATTTGCTGCTCAACATGTCAGTCAAATCTGGCAGCGTGTTGGTTAAACACATGTACTTTAAAATAGCATTGTGTAATTGAATTGATGTGAATTACATGCTAGTGAAAACTTTTGGCTTCATTTTTTATATTTATTATTTACAAATGTCAAGCTATTACAGCGACTTTCTCATTCTCATTTGAAACCAATGTAATTGGAAAACTCTTATTAAAGTGACTTTCTAGTTTGTAGCATCGCTGTGTTACATGTCCTGCTGCTATGCTTCATATTTTTGACACACTCTTTCTAAGCCTCGGTGAAAAATGACAGACAAATCAATTCACTCATTTGTGTCATACATATCTCAGGCCCAATGTAGTGGGTACATTTTATGAACATCGTTCCTATGGTCTTGCCCATGTAATGAGACTACATTTAAAAGTGACACCAACAGAATGTAAGCAAGACCAATTTATGACTGGAGTATGTGGAGAAATATTGAAGCACAAATCTTAACACAAATATCAAAAAGATTCTTATTCAGTGCCACAATATCAGTTGAGAAGTGCAGTAAATCCTTTAAAGTTTGCACAAAGATGCCAAAGGATCACAACCTACATACAACTCCACCCCTGGTCTATCGAGTTCATTTTCTTTGAGGCATGCACAATGCTTGCTTATTTTCCCTGTTAGAGCTATTTCTGCTGGCATTTGGACCAACCGAGGATAACCTGCATCACACCACACCTGCACATTTGATACATTAATCAAATTTCTACACAGTCAACTTCATGATTACTAGTCACTAATTAATGAAAATGATTAAATGCCTTTTAAAATATTTGCAAAGCATCATAGAATTTTTTTGGGAAAAGAATGTATCTCGAAGATTATATCTTCACGAACATTGTATATTTGCACCAAATCTTCAGTCATGTGTTACACCTCTTTACATGTTTTGGTGCCAAATACAATTCTTAACAGTTATGTTTTGGTGCTAAAATTTGTTAATATTACACTTTTTTAAACTTGTGTTAATTAAAGTATTATTATAATATTTAATGGTCATCTTAGCTTTTAGTTAGTCAGTAGTTTACTTTCAGTTAACTTAGTTTGTTTTAGTTAGCTTTTAGTAACTTTCAGTTAGTTACTTTAGTTAACAATTGTTTCCTTTTAGAAACATGGTCCTGTATTGTATTATTTAAGGAGTATTCCTCTCCTTTGTAAATATCAAATATCAATTATCATTTCATGGTATCAGATTATAGGCTCATTTTTGGCGAATTTTTTGAGCAATAAAAATTCGTAGCTGATTACCTGAAGATTTTATGGAAATTTTCAGAAGTTTTTTTCCAATTTTTTTTTTTAAGATAAAAATTGAGGATCTTTTGCGAAGAGATTTTGTGAACCAATTTTTTGGAAATCAAAGGGATTTTGAAGCAGATTTTGTGAAGATCTTCAAGCATATTTGAGGGTTTATTTTGCAAGAGATCGTGGATTTTTGAAGTGGTTTTCTGTGATTTTTTTTTGGTTGAGTTTGTGATCTGATCTTGACAATCTTGAAGAGTTTTTTTTAAGATTTTTTGAAAAAAAAATCTTGCTTTTTCAGACTTTTTTTGAAAAAATCTTGCCTTTCTAGAGTTTTTTGAAGATTTTTTCTGAAAAAATCTTACCTTTTCAAAGATTTTAGAAGATTTTTTCTTGCTTTTTTAGACTTTTTTGAAGGTTTTTTCCTGAAAAAATCTTGCTTTTTGAGCCTCATTTTAGACAATTTTAAAAATCGTGGGAGTTGTGCCAGCTGATTGTATAGGGTTTAGTGTCAGCTGATCACAAACTTTACCTCGTTTTTCATGCTTTTGGAAAATGGGAGGGATGGAATCTATGCAATCTGACCAGGCGTCTACCTCTTATGCATTGATGGCCAAACGACTAGTAGATCATGTCAAATCATCTGCATGGTACATCGATTCTGGAGCCTCTTGGCATTTTACAAACAGGAGAGATTGGTTCACAAAGTATATGGCTTGCTCCGATTCCATCATCTTTGGTGGTGGAGAAGAGTATACAGTTGTCGGAAAGGGCAACATCCAAATCACATTTGGTGAGAGAAATTTAATATTTCTCAATGTATACTATGTGCCAAGCATGGAGCTTAATTTGCTCTCGATGAGTCAGATTATGCAACGTAGTCCGATGTTGGACATCATTTTCACTTCACACAAGTGTCGAATTGTTGATAAGGAGTCCAAGAAAACTGTGGCAGTTGGGCTCGAGGATCATGGTTTGTATTGGCTGCTTGATATTGGAGATCCTCTGGAGCATGCGCTCATTGCGAGGATTTCATCTATCAGCACTCTTTGGCATCAACGGTATGGGTGTCTCAATATTGCCTACCTCTCTCGGCTAGCTCGGGAGAATTTGGTAGAAGGCTTACCTGAGACTCAACAGCAGACACATGGTGTTTGCAGAGCTTGCCAAGCAAGGAAACAGCATCGTACTCCATTTTTAGATGGAAAAACTTGGAGAGCATCAAAGGTTCTACAACTGGTTCATGTAGATGTTTGTGGACCAATGAATACTGCATCAGTCACTGCTGCCAGGTATTTCCTCTTGTTTGTTGATGATTTTAGTAGGAAAATGTGGGTGTATTTTCTCAAGGCAAAGTCACAAGTGTTTAATGAATTTTAGAAGTTTAAGGCATTAGTTGAAAAAGAGTTTGAATGACAAATCATAACTCTTAGGTCAGATAATGAGGGTGAGTTTTGTTCCAACCAATTCACTGACTTTTGTGCTAAACATGCTATTAAGCATCAGCTTACCACACCCTATACCCCTCAACAGAATGGTGTTTTCAAGCAGAGAAATCATACCATCACAAAAATGGCCCATTGAATGTTGGAGAACAGGAATGTTCCCAAGAAGTTTTGGGTTGAGGCAATGTATACTGCAGTATAGCTTCTTAACCAGTCTCCCACACAGGCCATCAAGAAGATGACCCCAGAGGAAGCATGGTTTGGGAGGAAACCAAGAATCACTCATCTCAGAGTGTTTGGTTCGACTGCGTATGTTTGGATTCTAAATGCCAAGAGGACCAAGCTAGAATCCAAGAGCAAAAAGTTGATGCTAATAGGATATAATGACAATCATAAGGCCTATTGATTGATAGATGTGGCCACTAATTGTTTGGCATTCAATAGTGATGTTGTGTTTGATGAGGAAGGTGGGCCCTTTTTGCTCTCTTCTCCCATGAAGAGTCCTAACAATCAACCTCTAAAGACCAAGGATTTGGGAGCTAAGCTTTCAATAGCTCCACCTGTAGGGAGGGCTTTTGATGATTATGACATTGTGGGATCTCCTAGGCAAGGCCCTCTACCAGTAGGGAGGGACTCTGATGATTCTGACATTGTGGAAACTCCTAGGCAAGATTTTGTAACAGCAGATTTTCCTCAAGATAACCTGGATCAGCATCCAAATGGTATTATTCCAAGCAGCCCAAGTCATGATGATGCTCATCTTGATTTAAAAGAAGATGCATCTCCTCCTCGCCCTAAGTGGTGGGTGAAGCTCATTAGTGATGTTCATGATGATGGGCTTGTTCAGGGAAGATCGTCTAGAGGCAAGAGCAAAAAGAACACAGTAAACTTTGCTCTTATAGCCAACATTCAAAGTGTTTATGAGCCCTATCAGTATTCGAAGGCCAAGGGTAAACCTAAATGGGAAAAAGCTATGGATTATGAGCATCAGAGTTTTTTGAAGAATAACACATGGGTTCTGTCATATCTTCCACTAGGGAAGAAACCCATTGGTTGCAAATGGGTATACAAGGTGAAATACAAGGCTAATGGAACACTAGATAAATACAAGGCTTGGTTGGTGGCAAAAGGGTTCTTGCAGAAAGAAGGTATTGACTATGAGAAAACCTTTCCTCCTATAGCAAAGACGAGCACCATCCAATTTGTCCTAGCCATAATAGCATAGTTTGGCTGGAAGGTCCACCAGATGGACGTGAAGAGTACCTTCCTAAATGGAGATTTGGAGGAAGAGGTATACATGACTCAACATTTTGGTTTTAAGGTTACAGGAAAAGAGGATAAGGTATGCAGATTGTTGAAGGCTCTTTACGGCCTAAAGCAGGCACCCAAGGCATGGTACCTAAAGTTTGACAAGTATTTGGTTGCACAAGGGTTTCAGAGGAGTCCCTCATATGCAAATTTGTACGCCAAGAACACTGGCAATGATATCATCCTTCTTGTCATCTATGTCGATGATATAATCATTACTGGTATTAGGTTACATTTGATTGAACAGAAGTCAAATTTGTGTCAGGGATTTGAGATGATAGACTTAGGTCTTCTACACCATTGTCTGGGTGTAGAAGTTTGGTAGACAAGTGGCAATATCTCATTTTTCAGTTGAAGTATGCAAGGAGTTTGCTGGAGAAATTCAGGATGGAAGATTGCAAAATCTCATCCACTCCTACGGAGAAGGGGTTGAAACTTTCAACCAAATCAGACTCACTAGTGGTGAATGAATCTGCATTCAAGAAATGTAATGTCCCCATTTTTTGAGTGATCATCTTACGGTAGTACCTAGCCTATTTTATTCCCATAGGCTAAATTAGGAGTTATAAGGGAATAATATTAAATTAATTATTTATAAAATTATCTAAATAAATTAAAACATAAAGGTAACTTTATTTTAATTAATTTAATTAAAGTGACTTAAATAAAAGAATAAAATATTATAAAGTCATTTTATTAAATATTTTAAAAGTGATTTAAGTGAAAAATAATATAATATTATAAAGTCACTTTATTAAATAAAGTGTTCTTCTAGAAGCTGGAGTTAGTTACAAATTGACTTCTTCTAAGAGATTCAAATGAGTCTTTAAAAGGAGTTGAGTGCAAGACATTTGGGCATCCATTGCTAAGTTGATATTTCTTATGTATTATTGCAAAGGCTTGAATCTCAGATTCAACTAAATTTCTTAGAACAAAAACCTTCAAGAATTAGTAGGTTGAACAAAAACCCAACTCTACTTTGTGAGCTAAATCCACGCAGGGTTTGCCATTGAGCTTATTGCAGGTATTTGGCATTGAGGAGCTAGAAATGGTATTTTATTTGTAGGTTTACAGCTGCTAGGTTTGATATAATTTTGGCTAGGCTTTGGAGCAACTTGGGAGTGATTTGGAAGCAAAATTCCAAGTTGGGTATTTGAGATTTGGGGAAGACATTGCATATTCAACCTTGAGGGGTTTTATGGCAGTATTTTGGCTTCCATAGTGATGCATTGGTTGTAGGTTTATTGCTGATATTATTTTACATTGCTGGGCGCTAGGGTTTCTACACCCTATTTTGGTAATTTTGGCAATTTTGGAGCTCAACCAGCTAGGGTTTGAAGGAAATCATCATTCCAGCTAGGGTTTGAAGTTTTATTTGCAGATTAAAGACAAGAGTTCAGATCTGAAGATTATATTGGCATGTTTTCATCCTACATTGCTGATATTATTTTACATTGCTGGGCACTAGGGTTTCTACACCCTATTTTGGTAATTTTGGCAATTTTGGAGCTCAACCAGCTAGGGTTTGAAGGAAATCATCATTCCAGCTAGGGTTTGAAGTTTTATTTGCAGATTAAAGACAAAAGAGTTCAGATCTGAAGATTATATTGGTATGTTTTCATCCTACAAATGCATTGCTAGGGTTTGGGAGTGAAGTGCCTTGTTTTGGAAGGAATCTTTGGTCATTGGCAACATATATTCATGTGCAAATTTGTGCTTCAGATTTCTTCAGTGTTATATCAGATTGCAGATCCAAGGGTTTGGTGGTCAAATTTGGCATTGTATTGACATTACATTAATCTAGGGTTTCATTGCTCCAATTCTAGACCTAGCCACCTTCCTTTGGAGGAGTTTAGGGTTTGTTTTGGCAGCCATTTACATCATTATTATCAGCAAATACTTCAGACATTAACAGCAGGGTTTGAGAGCATCTACATCAGCAATTTCTTGCCATATATGTGTTCACTTTGAGCCTAAATGAAGTAACAAGCAAACGGGTATGTGGTAAACCCAATCTTGTAGTTTGTTTGTATATTGTAGACACATTTCATAAGTATTTTCAGTCTAATATCACCTATATTAGACCTACTAATCAATGTACTCAGATCTGATATATTCTCAATAAAGTGGAGGTTGCATGTGAAATTCTTGTTATTGGTCTATGCAAACATTGTCTATCATTCCTATGTTTTATGTGATCATTTTGGTATTGAAATCCATCAAGAATCAAACAAACAAAACCCCAAAACTTGGAAAAACCAGATTGCATGCCAAGTGTTTGACAAAATGTCAAACAACCTAAACTGAAAAAAATCAAGGCAGAATAAGCAAGGGTTCTTACAGGCAACTAGTGGGTAGCCTCATCTATCTTATTGCCACTACCTTATCTCAATTTTGTTGTAAGCTACATTTCTCATTTCATGACTGCCCCTAAGACAAAACATTGGGTTGCAATGAAGCATAATTCTGAATCTCCAAGACGTGAAATTTGATGCTCCCTCAAGCCTATCTTCAATCTTAAGACCGTTCACCATCTTGATGAAGAGATAGAAGTAATCAACAATGAGAAAGAGAATAAAGAGTATTGTTGTAATACAAAATCTGATCAAGATCTTCTTCAAACCCACTCTGATACCATGTTAATTTTAAGATCAGATGTAATGCATAGAAAATTAATTCAAAATCAAACACAATAACACAGCATATACCCTAGGAAAACCCTCCACTTGAGGGAGAAAAACCCAGCAACAAATATATATATATCTCTTATATATATGTAATGGCAACAAGTCTCTTTACAATGAGACCACACACAAGGCCAATATTCAACACCAGCAATGGCTGTAATAATAAACTAGTAATCTGCTCGCTCTTGACCTTCAATCTGCACTTTGAAACTTCACAATCTGCACTTAGAAGAATTCGCACTTCTCTCTTGAAGAGTTCGCACTTGAATGAAGGAGGAGATCGAACTTGATTAATGATTGAATGAGGAAGGATGAACTTCTATATATACATTGTGCAAGAGAGATCGCACCTCTTCAATGAGAAGGTCGGCCACCAAAAGAAAAATATACTTACAAATAAAAGCTAGGTCAGCCACCAAAGAAATTACAAATAATAAATATTGATTACAAGGAAGGTCGGCCATCTTTACAGATTACATGTTGCCATTTATGTCTTCATTCGAGGCTGGAAGAATTGAGCCCGAAGCTGCTAAACATCAACAGTATTGAGATATGTGAAAGGGACACTTGACTTTGGCATTCTGTACAGCAGATGCAAAGATCCTAGACTAGTTGGTTTTACAAATTCAGATTGGGCAGGTTCAGTTGATGACAAAAAGTCCACTTCTAGGTACGTTTTCAATCTTGGTACGGGTGCAGTCACATGGACAAGCAAGAAGTAGTAGGCAGTCACTCTTTCCTCAACAGAAGCAAAGTATCAAAAATAGTTAAGGCTGCATGTGAGGCAGTATGGCTTCGAAGGATGTGCTTGCTGACATGCAAATGTCTCAAGCAGGGCCTTCACCCTTGTTATGGGACAATCAAGGGGTGCTAAAGTTTGCCAAGAATCCGGTCTTCCACGAGCGAACCAAGCATGTTGAGCTTCATTGTCATTTATCTACCAACTTGTTGAAGATGGATCTACAATGTTGCAGTATGTTCCAACTGAAGATCAGAGTACAAACATTCTCACTAAGTCTCTCAATCCGAATAAATTTGTAAAATTTCGGGATAAGCTTGATGTAGTTAGTAGGATGACCATTAAGGGAGGGTATTAAAGTATTATTGTAATATTTAATGGTCATCTTAGCTTTTAGTTAGTCAGTAGTTTACTTTCAATTAACTTAGTTTGCTTCAGTTAGCTTTTAGTAACTTTCAATTAATTACTTTAGTTAACGATTGTTTCCTTTTAGAAAGATCGTCATATATTGTATTATTTAAGGAGTATTCCTCTCCTTTGTAAATATCAAATATTAATTATCATTTCAGTGTTTTGGTGCCAAATTTTGTGAACATAATTGATGTTGTATATAGAGTTTGAATACAAAATTAAAGAATTTCTCTATGAATAAGCCAAAATCTATTAAAGAGACTTTACAATTTTGAAATAGGTATCTTGTTGGAATATTGTCATTGATGTCAAAAGCACATGAACAAGACTTCATGAACAGATTTATGAGGAGGTTGTGAGTAAAATTATGAAAGTTTATGAACAGACTTTAGGAGGAATTGTGAGACATATTTTGTGAAAATATAGTATATATCATTTGTTGAAAGAGAAGGTGACTATATGGATAGAAGAACAGAAGTATAATTTGTGTGTGAGGCAACATAATTCAGACTTATAAGGAAGCAGATAGTTGAGAGGATCTCAGACAGATTTCAGACTTCAGTTTCATCATAGAAGAGATATCGGCTAAGTCATATGATGTGTTCATACTGTCAGAAGTTGAAGACCAGTGAGAAGATCTCAAACAGACTTCAGATTTCAGTTTCATCATAGAGAAGATATCGACTATAAATTCATAAGTCATTTGGAAAGCATAAACGGCGAATAGAAGATCACATTGGAAAGCATTAATATTCTATCACCCCTGCCAAATGCAAGATCACAATACACTCTGATGATATACTCTTGTGGGACGTCCAAGTGCATAGCCGCCAATATGGTTGCTTTCAGATTTCGGGGTGTTCATAGAGCGGCGGATTACTATTTTCAAAGCAACAATGATCATTAAGGAATTACAGGGGTCTTAAGGAAAAATATCGCTGCTGAAGAATTCAACCAAGAAACAATAATTAAACAAAAGAATTAATATTTAAAGAATCAATAAAGACAAAGGCATGACTTTATGAAGGAATACGATTTCATCAAATTATGCGATCTGTTAAGACTAAATCCAATTATGAGTCAAAAAGAGGAAGCACGTCTTCATGAAGAGCCACAATTCTCTAAATGGAATGATGCGAATGAACTTTTTGAAGAGACGTCTGAAATTATTGATGTCTCTTAAGAGATGTAAATGAGGCTATTGAAAAGATGCGAATAAAAAAAGAGGTGTATTCTTTAAAGGATACGTCATGTTCTTTTATAACAGGTTTATCAAAAACTAAAAAAATGAGATAATACGATTTCATGAAGCGCCTCATTCTAAGTGGTATGATCTCTAAAAAGGCACGATTGTTTTCATAAAGAAAAACAGATGTATCAAAGAGGTGCGATTAAGAGTTTCTCTTAAAACAAACAAACAAAACTAAGAGAGATCTGAAGTGGTGTGTCCCAGCCTTGGAAGGATATGTTTAATATCAAACAAAACACTTGAAGTGATACGTTGGCAAACTAAATCATATTCTCAAAGATTAAATTTTATAAGATGTGATTAAGACATGAAGAGGCAGATTTTAAATAATGTGTTCTTTCGTCAAGGGTTGCAATTCATAAGCAACATATATAATCAATATTCAAAACAGATTTGGCAGTGTGGTTGAGGTGTGTAGTTGTGTAAGGCTGTGTGTGAATAAAGATAATATCATTCAAGCACATGCTGTATGTGTGAGTATGTAAAAATATATATCATCTGAAGATTAGAGAATGCTGAGTTGTGAAGAAAAAAATATATCTTCTGAACACAAGTAGATGTTGAAGGCTGAGCAAAATAGAACATCAGATGTAGAGATCTATGAGCAGATTGTTGAAGGTTTATGAGCATTTTAGACTGACCTTGTGAAGACAATTGAGCCAATTTAATAAACAGTTTGTGCAGACTTCATAAGTCATTTTTGGAGCAGAATATCAAGGTTAATTTGATCAGCATATTCAGGAAAAGAATTGTAGCAAAAGGAAAGGAGTATATTTGCAGATTTTATGAAGGAATTGTGAAGCATAGTTTGAATCAGATTTGAAGAAAGAAATTGTGCATATGTTGGATTAGATTTGAAAGATAAATTCAAGAGGAAGAGTGTTTGAGCAGAATTGTCCATCATTCGTTGAAGAAGCAACATTGAAGGTGGAAAATTATCATTCAAATTATAATCTTTGCTAAGTTGGTGCTTGGCAAGTAGGGGTTGGTGCTCCTTGTAGGTGTTAATTTTAAGTGAACAGATTAAATGCACAGAAAATAATTCAAAATCAGACAAAATAACACAGCATATACCCTGGGAAAACCCTCCTCTTGAGGGAGAAAAACCCAGCAACAAAGATCTCTCTTATATTTGATGTAACAGTGGCAATTTTACACATTACAATGAGGTCTAACACAAGACCGATATACAGCACCTGGTACTATGGAATGACAGATGACAACCTGCTAAATCACACCTGGCAATGACTGAACACAGATCTGGCAATGTTCGCTTTGCACTGGATGGTCTTCAATCTGTGTTAGCTCAACACTATGTAATATTCACACTGAGTAAAGTCTTGGCGCTGAATGTGTTCGCCCTGTATCTTGAATTTGCACCTTGCTTATTAGATAAATTCGCACTTGAACATCAGATAAATTCGCACTTGATGAACTGATATATTCGCACTTGATGAACTGATATATTCGAACTTTGCTAGATGAATTACAATGGAAGAATCAAGGTGTATATATACAAATTAATGGAGAGACAAATCATTTATGTCGGCCTCTTAAGAAATCGCTTATCTTCTTAATGAAAGTCGGCTTTGAAATATATTAAATATCCTCTAATAAAGATCAATTCGAATTCTTTCATGTCGGCCATAATATGAGTATAAAACAAAACAATGAATATAAATTGAATAGCCAACGGCTATCATTCAATTTATGTCTCCACGAAAGAGCTGAGCTAGAAGGAACTACCAAAGCTGCTATAACATTAATAGTAGTGTTGTGACCTTTTCACACATCGCCCCATTCAAGATGGGGACCCCTAATTTTTGCTCCATTCTCGTCTTTTTGGCTTTGGTTCTTTTCTCTCTCTGTCTGTTTGTCTCTTTTCTATGGTCTGCCTTCTGGGGACGTTCCCGTCTTTGAACTTAAACGAGTGAAATTTGGCCAAGTCTGAAATTAGGGTTTCATCTTTCCTGGTCAGTCCAAGGTCGAACGAAGTCAATAAATTTGAAAACAAAGCTTAACGTTGTTGTCAGTGTGCTTCCAGCAGGCTCTCAGCAAGTTTTCATCTGATTCTGAGGTACTTACTATTTTTAGTAAGTGTGAAATTCAGGGCAATTTGTCAGCATTTTTGAAATTCCAACAGTCACGCTGCATTCAAAACACATCAAGCTGCTCGCGTGCAGAATTTGAGCTGAAACGGACCACTTTCTATTTTTTAGCAGTCCAGCTTCCGGGACAAATTTCAGGGCTTAGATGCGCAATTTTTCTTTGCATGTCTGCATATTCCTTCTGGGTTTTTCGAGACCTTCGCAACGGTATAACATGCAAGACGAGACGACTACTTTTAGAATTCAGCCTTCCGAGGCTATTTTTAGGGTTTGCATGTCAGGGTTTCTTTTGCATGTCAAGTGATTCCTGATGGGTTTTTCGAGAGCTTCGCGATGGTGTGACATGCAAACGGAGATAATCACTCAGTAAGGAACTTGCTATTTTTAGCAGGTGTGTCCTGGCAGCCGCCTCCCAGCAGTTCAGATTCACAAGCTGATCGCAGTGCCACAAAAACGAAGGGAAACAGAGATCTTTTGATACGCATGCAGAGCGAATTAGGGTTTCCAACTTCGGAGCCTAAAAATAGGCGTAAAAAGTCAAAATTTTCGAAATCCGGTGTAAACCACTGCAATCAGCGTCCTTCAGGCTATCTGCTGGTGAAATTTCAAGTCGATCGGAGCACTTACTATTTATAGTAAGTCAATTTGGAAATTGGCTAAAAATAGTAAATTGAGTGCATGCGTCGATGTCGACAGACAAGTCACGTGGTGAGGAGCGCCTCATTAAAATTTCAAGTCAATCAGAGCAGTGGAGCTATCAGAAACATGAGGTTACTATTTATAGTAAACCACCTTCAGAAACATGCTGAAAAATAGCAGGGTGATTAAAAATGGCAGTGTCGACAGGATAACAAGGTTATGAGGATGCAGTACGCAAAATTTCAAGCCATTCCGAGCTTCAGAGACGCAAATTCAGAGGACTTACTATAAATAGCAGGGCATGAGAAGCTGGCGAAGACGAGAAAAATAGCTAAGTCTGGAACTTCATCCTTCACTTCCTTGAAAATGCGCCCATCTCAGCTGGAGGTCATGAAATTTCTCTAAGTGTTGAACTTCGTCCAGTACACAGGCTAAAATGCGCCCAAGATAAAAAAGGTCAAAGAGAAGTCAAAGTTTTCTATCCTGCTCATGCCTTGAAATGCGCCCAAAGGAGAATGGAGAGATTTTAAAAAAATTCTAAGGCACAAGCTCGTCCTGCTCTCATGGCAAAATGCGCCCACATGCTAGTAAGAGGCCCAAAAAAATTCTAAGTATAAACTTTATCCTCCACCCTAGGCTAAATGCGCCCATCTTTGGCTGGTCAACAAGAGTCAAGGAGTTTCATCCACCAACTAGGCTGAAATGCGCCCAAAAGCTGCCATGTGAGGACAAAAGCTGGAAGATGAGGAGTCACTAGTCAAGGCGTTGTAAATGCTTCATCCTCCACCTACATCAAAATGCGCCCAAGGACAAAGGAGTCAACAAGTCAACGTTCTTTTATCCTCCATCAAGGCTGAAATGCGCCCAAAAGAGGGCATGTGAAGACAAAACGAGGAAGCTCAAGAGTCAAGTTGAGGTTTCATTCTTCTCTCTCCTTTGAATGCGCCCATACAAAGTCAAAAGGGTAGAGGTGGCGTTTAAAGTTTATCCTCCTTCAAGGAAGATGTGCGCCCAAGTTAAAACAAGTGTGTTAGGCGTCAAAGGGTGGTGAGTGGTATATGTGTTAGGAAATATTGCCAAAGGGTGGAATTAAATTGCTAAGGCGTGGTAATATTATTCTCCAAATGCTGTGCGCCTAAGGTGGTGTGAATGAAATATGCTAGGCGTAGAAAATGCCAAGGTGAAAGTGATGTGCTAGGCGCTAGAGTTTTGATTTAATATATCCTCTTCAAGTGAGAAGTGCGCCTGGATTTGAAAATTGATGTTGCTAAGAAGGTAAATAAAGTGTGAATGCCAAGGTGTTAGAAAATATGGCGCCTAGGGTGGTGAGGTTAAAGCAACTTGCCGGGCGATGAAAGTGTTGGGTGTTGAGAATTTCTTTTTCCAAGAAAAGATGAATATGCGCTAAGGTAAACTACAAGGTGGTGAAAGCAAGGTTGATGCTAGGCGTTGGAGATTTTTTTTAAAAGTGTCCTTCATGGTATAAAATGCGCCCAGGATAATAAAAATAATATTTCTAAGTGAAGTTGTTTAAATAAAATTTTCCTCGCAGGCAAGGTGATCGAAGTTGAAATAAAATTTTCCTCGCAGGCAAGGCAAAAATTTCAAAAATGCTAAGGGATTCAAATTTTCTAAGGCAAAATATTTTCTTCCGTGGGAAAAACGCCTAAGTCTGATGAGGTGATGAATTTTCCTGATGTCCGAGTGGAATTGCCAGTGAGGCAGTCAGAAGATGCCAACTCCACAGGATTGATAAAAATTTTTCCAAGTCAGAGCAAAATTCTTAGAGGGGATCGAAGAACGAGAATAAATTTGATGAAAGAATATTTTCTAAGGTTCAAAATTCTAGAAAATCAAATGAACCCGTTCGTTGGGTACCCATGGATTCATCACGTTCTGAGGAAAATTTTCTTCTGGGTATCGAAGATTATCGATGAGGAGTTGATTTTAAGGTCTTCCATGCTCTGCTTTGGCCTTCAGGGTGAAAACTTTTGATGGGCACTCAAATAATGAATTTCCTAAGGGAAATTTGAAAAATTTTCTAAGGCAAGTATGAAGAAAATGTGTTTTCAAGGTAAAATCCTCCAGACAATGAATCTGAAAATGATTGCCTAGATGATTTTTGATCAAATTCCTGATGAAAGAATTTCTTCTCGAATCTGGGTTGGATGAAATATCAGAGTGAAGTGCGCCAGGCAGAATGCAAGATGGGTTGGAAAATTGGCTAAGGCATGAAGAATTTGAAAGAAAAGTTGACTATCGAGGACGATGACCGCTTGGAGATCAAAGCATGAAAATCTTGGTAAGTAGGTTAAGATTACATTATGAAGTGTTCTAATACTCTTCTCCTCGCTTGTTTTGCAGGAGGAACATCGAGGCCAAACGGTGATGACCTGAAGTGGTGGAGCACGATGATATTACAACCTTCGAAGGGAGAAAGTTGCAAGAAATTGGCTAAGTGTTAACTCAAGTGACAAAGATGGAGATCCTCAAGTGGAAGAAGTCAAAGAACAAAGTCAAGAAGGAAGATCAAGGACAGTGTGAACGCGTCTGCAAGCGGAATCTTCTAGAAGGTTGATGGTGGACATTATGGTGCATTTATTACCCCACTCTCCTTTGTGGCGGTTTTTAGGGCAATATTGTTTAGGGCTGAGGTGGCGCGATTCTGGCCACTCTATTGATTGTAACCCTAGCCGTCTTTTGGGACTTGGCTAGCTATATAAAGGGGGAGTCCCCCTCATTTGTAATCCATTAGAAGTAGAATTTAGACTTCGGACTAGAGAGTAGAGCGGAGGTACTTTAGTTGTAATATCTTAGCATAGTAGTTTAGATTGAAAAGGAAGGAAAGTCTTCCCCTTTGGATACTTTGTAAGAAGTTGTCATGTATGCTTTCATAATAAAAGAATTTTCATTGATGGTGAATTCTTCTTTGTTGTGAGTAGTTGTTGAGGCTTCTTCGTCCTTCCAATTCACGTAGCATCTTGAAGTAGCTTAAAGTAAAGTAGATTTCATTTCATGCAAGTAGTTAGCAATTGTGGAATGTGGTGCTCGATTTGAACAAGACTTCGTTTGTCCATACCACTAGCGGGCTCGCTGACGGTGGGTTCGCCTTGCGTGGTCAACTGGAACTTTGTGAAACTTAACTTCGATTATGGTTTATATGTTGGCATGCGTTGTTGTGATGGTGTCTTCATGCTAAATCGTGATTTGAACATCTTGAGTCACTCCTTTGAAGATTGCACCCGCGGAAGCTGTTCGAAGAGAGGCAAAACGGAGCTTGGTTGAAGTTTGTGAGAATTGATCGCCGTGTTCCACGCCCTAGATTAGAACATAAACTTCTTAGGCCCTACACCCTTTTAAATTCAGTTCATTCCCGGTTAGAATTAGGAATCCCGTGCTCACCTGCCAAATCATTTGAATTACATGAAAACCCTTAGCCCGCTGTCTGTCAACTGCCGAACAATTGTGTAAGTCCCCTTGACATACCAGCAATATCACATCGAGCCAAACTGAGCCTATTCGCACTTAAGGAACCTTGGAGTTGAAAGCATGATCTTACTCGCAATCTTAGCATGCTGAATATTTTGTTCAAGAGAGGATAGAGCGTCCGTTGGGAGACTTTATTCTGTGTTGGTGCGGTCTCAAAAACCACGTCAACAAGTAGGTTGGTGCCTACTAAATCAGCTTTAGGGGTTGAAGCTCCTTGTAGGTTGGTGCCTACTAAAACAGAATTAAGGGTTGGCGCTCTTTGTAGGTTGGTGCCTACTAAACTACAAATTGGTGATTCAAGTAGGTTGGTGCCTACATTCATTGTAAAAGTTTATATAATTCATAAAGTACATTATTTGTACCGTGGTTTTATCCCGCAAGGGTTTCCACGTAAAATCTTGGTGTCAACTTGTTCATATTGAGATATTCTTGCATAGTTGATTTGTGTTAGAGTTTGAAGTTGATAAAGTTTGTAAAGGGTAAAAGTTGATTGATATACTGATTCACCCCCAACCCCCCCTCAGTATATCTTTGTGCTCTTCATATCTAACTTGTGAAAACCATGAAAAGGACTCCTCTTTTTTCATTGCCACTACTGTAATTGGTTTGTTGTTGGGAATACCATTTGTTTATTATTGGGTTGCCACTGAAACGAGTAACCTATCTTTCAACATTTTGTCTCATAACAACATGACAATAATATACCCTCGGCTATTCGATGGAAATTCACAACCTTACTTTGTATCTATTTGATGCTAGAGCATTTCAACGGTCCAGCCATCAGCATCAACTAAACATATTTTGTTTCCATTTTGTTTGTTGGTTCTAACTTTTGGCTTCTTACATGGTGATGGGCAACATGATCTTTGATCTTCAACAATTTGCAAATTCAAATTTAAATCACTTTCCCTCCCAAAATGGAACACAAGACATGAGAACTCCACTTGCCGCTTGGAACCATGTAAATCCGAGTCAAACCCAAAATCATCATGCCCTTTAGGAGAACTCCGCTTGCCAAGGTTCTAGAGATTTCCAACACATGGATTCACAACACAAGATTTGGAATGAAGATGTATCTTCTAAAGGCCGTGATGATTTTGGGTTTGACTTGGATGTCATGTCCCTGAAATAGAACACCAAAATATAAAATAACTAACCATTGAAATGCAAATAAATAAAGTAAATGACCAAAATACAAATTAAAAAAAATATGCACACGAATTAATGATTTAATATTATTATAGTTATCAATTTAAAATATTATATTCACAATCATCATAATATAATATTACAAATATTGAATGAATATAAATATAAAATATGGAATGTGAATCTGAATATTGCTATAATTGATATTATAAAGATAATACACTTATAGTAATTATTATTAAAATAAGTATCAAAATATAATTTAACATCACTATAAATATCATGCAATTATAAAAATAACATTATTACAAATAACAAAATAAATATTAAACCCAATGATATAGTTTTGAATACGAACATGTATTTCTGATCATAACTATCATTAGATTAAATAGGAATCTAACATAAAAAAGCAGTGATCCCTGTCTCAAAACAATACTAAAGGCAGCAATTGTGAATGAAGCACTGCATCCCAAGATGGGTCAAAGACAGTCAATAGTCAAAAGTCACGCCCTTGGGAGAGGCAGCAATGGGTATTAAAAAGAGAAATCATCGAATGAAGGAGGGAGGAGGACATCGGATGGAGAAATAAAAAAGGAATACATGCTAGTGCCAACGTGGCTGGAGAAAGGAGAGAGAATAAGGCGATCAGCACTAGGGGTTGGAATATATATATCAATTTGTGATTTCAGGTTGCAGTTAGAATAATTATAATTTCAGATTACAGTTAGCATAATTAGGATTTCAGACTTATGGATTAATTTATATTATGATAGAATCAGATATATGTGAAGTAATAATATATATATATGATCAATGATATATGAAGTAATATACAATAGTTATATAAACTATAAAGTAACATATATAATATATATGAAGTAATCTATATGGAGTAAATATATGAATATATATATGTATATATATCAGTGGTTTATATGTGATAGAGGATAAAGTATATAAGTGTAAGGTTATATTGATAATATATATATATATATATATATTATATTTACAACTATCCAATAATAATGCTTTTAGCAATTATTGAGCCTTATAAATAATGACTCCATTTATTCACTATGATGTTAAAATGGTATAATAAAATCCCATCAATGAGATCTCGAAAGATGTTTAATATCTAACATACTCATGAAATATATTATAGAGGAATCATTCAAGTTCAGTAATAGGGAGGAAATGAATAATCCTTTGACAAGAACGAAATATTTATATCGTCTTCGATCTGATCAGAAGTTATTACTAAAATTCGTTGATCTCTAACGTCTCTAATGTCTCTTTGAGAAACACTCTGAATGCAAGAATCGAGATTAAGTGCTTTCACTAGAAAGGGGTCATTACATCGGATCTAGAGATGGGTCCTCACCCAAATAATTCAATGGCTAGGCACTTCACACCAAAGATGGATATGCAAAATTTCAATGGCAAAGGCTCATCTAATTGGCTCTACCAAATGGAGCTATCCTTTGCTCTTCGTAATATTCTATGTCAATAGAAGTTTACAATGGCATCTTTATACTTGGAACTAGACCAATTCATTTGGTATTGTTCACCATGTGAAGAGAAGAAAAAGAAAGGATGTCTTATCACATGTTCTATTTTCTAAGAGGAACTCATTACACATTATGGTGACAATCTTATGGATAGTTACTTCAGCCTGTAATGTAGGAAATTGTATACCTTTACAATTTCACACTATGTTTGCATCCCCTTAATTAATTGGACTTAATTAAGCTTCTAATTAACTAAATTATGCATTCCAAAGCCTTATTATTCCTGTTTTCCAAAAGGGAAACCTATATTAGACAATTGCCAACATTAATTAAATCACCTTGGAAATTGAGTGTCCTGGACTTAGGTCCTAGGACCCATTCACCCAAGTCCCTTTTAAGTCCTAGGACCCAATTTTTAATATGTTTTTGGTAGCATTTTAATGATTCAAATTTAAGTTTCAAGTGTCGGCTTTTGGAATATAATTTTTTGGGAAATTAGATAAACACCTATAAATGCATAGTTATTTTATCGATTCAAATCTAAGCAACATAATCTAGCAAAAGACACAACTAAGATTTCACAAGAGCAAAAATTATTGTCAAGAGCATCAAATAGCAGATTTATTAGTCATCTATAGCAACAATAAAGATCATATCATCATGTCAAAGTTCATGTGTGTTCATGTCATGTTTTGGAGCTAACATTGTGATGTAGGTTGCAAGCATTCAAGCATCAATCAATCAAGCCAATTCATGCAAGATCCAAACCTTAAGAGTGATGTGTTTGACTTCAGTCCTCTAAGGGAAGACTTTGAAGGTTTGGTAAGTTGTAACAAGCAAGTGTTCATTCATCATTTCCTTCTCCTTTGTCATTATTTCTTTCTATCAAGGTTTAATTGCCAAACATGGGGTTTGACTACGGCAAACCCCCATTCACCCAAAAACAAACATTTTTGTTTCTCTCTTTGTATGTGCAGATTTATAGATGAAGAATCATTGAAAGTTGATCAGAGGAGCAATTTTGCAAAGTTGCATTTGTTGTCATCATTATTGTCAAGCCACGGAAACTCAAATTCAGAATTTATTTCCGACTTTCCAACAGTCAAACCTGGGGATATCAAAAGCTTAGATCCGGGATCAAAGGACTGCAAAAAGTATTTTTGGACCCCTACATTAGGACACATTTGCCCTAGGGCAAACCAGTCCTGCTGCAGGCCCTAAAATCCACTTTTTATCACAGGTGCACACCAATCTACCCTTCTCAAATCTGGCTGCAAATTGTCGTTTCCGTTTCTATTATCATAGAACTTTGCATTTCAAGTGTTTAGGTCATATAACCCATTTAGTTAATGCACTTTAAATCATTCCAAAACATTGTAAATCAGTCATTTATGTCATAAGAAAGCTGAGATCCAAGATCAAAAATAGGGTTGACTCACCTCAAGGTTGAAAGTCAATTCTATCATTTTGTGATCTCTCATTCTAATGAAATTGAGGGAGGGTGTTTGAATCCTAGGCCATTTCATCATTCCACATTTGATTGAATTGATTCTCCCCCCTTTTCCTTTCATTTCACAGCCAATTTACCAAAACTAAAGCAAACAAGTGTGGTCAAGGACTATACTTGACAATTCCAAACTTTATCTTTAAAGGACCACATCAAATATAAGGTATGCATGTATCACCCAACTTTTGTGCCTCAAGCAATGATTCTAGCAATGCAAGTAGAGGAAAAGTTTTTGGCCAATAGATGGCAAGCGTTTGTAAACGTAATAGATAGAAGCACTCCTACATAGTCATTTCCTCAACCTACCAAACTAACTCCACAACAATTTGAAGAGAAGAAAGCAAAAGAATTATGTTTTAACTATGATACCAAATGCAGTTGAGGACATAAAAGTACTAAACATAACTTGTTCTACATTGAAAGGTTGAATGAGGAAGACGAGGAAAAAACAATATTATAGGGTGGTAATGAGATAGATGAGGAATCAGGAGATACCAACCAACCATTTCTTGTCATGCACTTTCTATAATTAGTACCCCACAAACTCTCAAGGTAGTGTGTTTCTTGAAGAAAGAGTAACAATGCTGATAGACTCGAGAAGCACTCAAAACTTCATCAACAAAAAGTTAGTTATTCATTTGAATTGTTTTATATATCCAACTCCAAAATTTTAAGTCCTAATTGCAAATTGGGGTGTTGTTATTTGTTTAGGGAAATACCATAGTATTAAATTGTCCATGGGAGATTAGTGACTTGATTGCCCAATGTTTGTTGTCTCCATGGGTGCAACAGACATCGTATTGGGAGTATTGTAGCTTACTACATTAGGGACAATTGAGATGAACTTCTAGGAGCTTTTCATGTGTCTTTTCACTAAGAGGGTAGGACAATTGAACTGAGACAATAGCATGCAATGTCTCCACAAATGATAAACTCTCATCAAATGCAAAAGATGCTTAATAAAGGGGCCAATGGGATTGTGGTCCAATTGTTTTCATTAGACGCCTATTAAACAAAGATGCTTACAAAACCAGCTCTGCAAGCAATTGTAGATAGTCACTCAATAAATTTTGGAGACATGCCAAAAGGATTACCTTCTAAAATAGATCATGATCATGCTATTCAACTAGTACCAAAAAGCCAACCACCCAATACTAGGCCCTACAAGTATCCTTATATATAGAAAAGTGAGAATGAGACAATGATAAAAGAGATGCTAGAGGCAGATTTTATCAAGCATAATTAGAGTGCCTACTCTCCAATAGTATTGGTGTGGAAGAAAGGTGACACTTAACAAATGTATCTTGATTATAAAGAGCTCAACAAATATACCATAAAATATAAGTTTCCTATTCCAATAATTGATGATTTGTTAGATAAGCTTAAATGTGTTTTTTATTTTACCAAACTTGATCTTCATCCTAGTTATCATCAAATCAAAATTAGAGATGAGCATGTACATAAGATAGCCTTTTGAAACAATGAAGGTGACTATGAATTTTTGGTGATACCTTTTGGCCTCACAAATGCACCATCTACATTTCAAAGTTTGATGAAATCCATCTTTAGGCCATTTTTGAGGAAATTTGTTTTGGTATTTTTTTATGGCATTAATGTATAACAAAATCTAGGAGATGTGAACCATGTCTTGGTCATTCTTGAATAGAATCAATTTTATGCTAAGCCATTCATATGCATTTTTTGGAGTCAAAGAGTTGGAGAACCTAGGTCATATTGTTTCACATTAAGGAGTTAATGTGGACCTTCAAAAAGACAAGGGTATAGTAAAAGGTTTCTTGGGGCTTAAAGGTTACTATCACTGATTTGTAAAAAATTATGGCAGCTTAGCAGCACATCTTATGGGCTTATTAAAGGATCTCTTCCAGTAGAATGAGGAAGCCACCAAGGCATTTTGTCACAGCCCCACTATCTGCATGAAAACAAGCACCTTGTGAAAGGGAATGGACATCCATCAATGCATAAAGGATAGACGAACTTATCTAGATGTGGTAGTTAGATCTACCCTAGTAGACATGAATGCAAAATGTAGAAACCACACAAGACAGTAAAAATAAATAAAACAAATAAAAAGGTTGAGTCACTAATTTATTAAAAATACAATACAAAATGGGCTTCTAAATTTTCATCATGGAGATGGTCTTGGAGGATGGTGGCAAATTAATTACATGGCATGGGCCCCATGGAAGGGGAGGCCAGCTGCCATGCCATAAATAAGGTATGGTGTCCCCTTTCTTAGTATTCTTTCACCCTGAAAGGACCATTGGAGGGGTTGTCAAACAATGGTACTAGCATGTTACATGCACTCCAAGCTATATAGATGAAATTAACACCATACACATTGCAAATTGGAGTGAGAAATAAATATGGAGGTCTTAAGTCTCACATACAACTCTCTTCTAATGAACATGACTCATCTCAAGCCATCAGTTGCAACGTCTCACAAGTTGCACGAGAATTCCTTTGACTTCTGAGAGAGGGGTCATTCACAATAGGTCAGCCCAATGTGTTTGCTTTAGTTGGATGTATAACAATGGATCATTTTCAACTACTACTACCCTTCCACCAAGCTAGAAAGGAGTTGGAGTGATTTACATAGCTTCTTGTTTGAAAATTTACCTACTAGACTACCACAATGGTTTGGTTGCTGCCAAATTACCTTGATGGAGAATTGGAGAAGAGTTAATATTTCAGTGTAGCTGAAGGATGCAGCCATCCATCTTCTCAAGGCCTTTGCATTGGAGCTCCAGGCTGTAATGACCCTCTCTGGTATTTAACACTTTTCTGGTTTTAGCGATAATTTTTTGTAATATTGAAATAACAACAGAACCCTAAATAACAGCATACAATTCTGATAACGTGAACTTTTAAGCCAAACTGAAATAGTGGCTGAAACCCACAAATGTTGATAACAAAAATATATTTATATTACAGCAACAACATTATTCAGAATGTTTAAATATTATTAAAACCAAGAGTTGTTGAAGCCACTTACAAAAGTATAGCTGAATGTCCAGACTCAAGTTTGGCTGTATTGCCACTCAAGAGATTAAATAACAGCCAATAAATGAAGGCCGAAATAATACAACCCCCTTTTTAAATATGCGGCAATTTAAGGGAGAGATAGTACGGAAGCTATTTTCATAGTCTTTAAACTCATTAAAAGTGGCAGCTCCTTTTTAGAAAGTACGGTTACCAAAAAAAAACTATCCTCTTCGACTAGTCATGCCACCCTCATGCTTTGTCTTGTACGGCTGGTGTCAAGGGTTTGTGCAACCCCACAACATTTCAAGGCCATTCTTAATAAAAAGTAATGCAGTCTTTATATATTAATTTATGCCTCTTCCTTAGGCTAGAATATGAAATAAGATATGAAGTAAGGCTTAGCATAAATAAAGTTGATACCTCAAGCTGTACGGCCAAAACTACACTAAGTTATGAATTGTACACAGCAATAATATAATATTGTATCCAGAAAAAGAATATAGCAATGGCACGGAAAAATTTATGAAGTCTCTATTATTGGTGTGCGAACTATGGAGCCTCTAAATCCCATAAATGGTTACGAAGGTAGGGCCATGACAAATGAACCCTCAAGGTATAAGTCTAGGTCTAGGGATAACCCTGATATTGGAAGCATAAGATCAATTAATGGTTGTGATTTAAAAGTGAGATTAGAGATCTCATATTAGAGGAGAGCATAAAGTCTCTATTATTGGTGTGCGAACTATGGAGCCTCTAAATCCCATAAATGGATATGTAGGTAGGGCCATGACGAATGAACCCTCCAGGTATAGGTCTAGGTCTACGGATAACCCTGATATTGGGAGCTTACTATATTAGTGTGAGAATGTAGGTTTATTGCATAGAGTTATTGCCACAACCATGGCTGGTAAGGTTATGTAGTTGGCACTTCTAAATTGGATAGAGTTTGTTTGGTTGATTAAAATAGTGCTTAAGATGTAATGAATGGGGAAAAAAACTAGCAGTAACCTAGGATGGTTATTACACATTTGATAAGTTAAAGGAAGCCATGTGCACAACTCTAGTTCTAGCTACCCTAGATTTTTCTAAAACTATAATTTGGGAATGTGATGCTTTTGGGAATGGCATACGAGTAGTACTCATGCAAGAAGGAAAACACATAACATTTGAGAGTTGTCGACTCAAAGGTAAGAATTTTTTGAAGTCAAATTATAAGATGATGTTGACGATCATGTATGTAATCAAACAATGTCGACCTTAACTAATGGGAAGGCACTTTAAGGTAAAGATGAATCTTGATAGTCTCAAATATTTCTTCAAATAGAGGTTTTCACTGGAAGAACAACAAAAACAAAGATTGTGGGATATGATTTTGAGATCATATATAAGGAAAAGAGAATGTGCTAGTCATGAAGAGCACAAAGAAAATACTGAGAGGGAGGGGGAGTGAATCAGTATTTTAAACTTTTAAAACTCAAAACCAATAGAATCAGCAATATAAACAATATGAGCAAGCATCAATAAGGAGAACACCAATTTTCACGTGGAAAACCCTTTCGGGAAACCACGGCAAATCAATAGCTTTCATTAATCACAAATGGGCACCAACCCAGATTACAAAAGTGAGCACCAACTCTCCTTGAAGCACCAACTCCAGACTACTGAAGCACCAACTTCAGTACCATAAAATTCTTGATTCAAAACTCATGCTTTGAGAAACACTGTTCAAGCACTGAAAACCTTCTACTCAAGCTCTCAACTCCATATTCAAATATCCCCATTCAGATCAACACTAAATCAGAGTCCTCAAAACAGTAATGATAGCTATGAATCAGAACTGTAGAATTTTCATTGTCCTATAACTGGTTACTTATTGCAAAATATAGAACTTCAAGATTCTCAATAGAATACCAAAAGGTAACTCACACTACACCTCACAAATCTCTTTACTCAGCTTGCAATATGCAGAAGAACAGTAACAAAAGAACATCATTAGCTCATCAATTACAGGTGATATACGTCTCACTTTGACATTGACCCAAGCACAATGATGTATTGAGCACAGCCACACTACATGACTTTTACCTTCACACCCATTTCATTCTACAACAACCTCAAAAAGTGTATCGATCATAAGCATATCGTCACACCCAGACAGCTCAAACCACTCACAAAAAGAGTGAAGTTGCAATTTTTAGAAAAACCTAACTCACATGTAGCCATTGCACACACAGAAGCTCTACAAAAGATTAAGCATTAACTCGCAAAACTAAACAAACTGAACGCACCACCATACACTAAATCATATCATGCCCATCATAAATTTCTGAGTAGTAACCAATGAGCCGGTGCACACACATGAATAAAGTCTTCGCAATTTTTGGAAGACACATGAGATAGAAATATATATGCTCACACGATATGAAATTGTTTTTTTAAAAACACATACCAGGACCCATATAGGTACATACAAAAAATTCTAACCACACTCCTGTAGCAGTCTAAAGACATTTACCAAACAACTCAGAGAAAAAATGAATGATAGGCGATACAGATGTGAAGGCTTCAATGACCATGATCTGACAAACTCCATACCTCAGCCACACCATACACATGTTTAAGGCAATCTCTCGTATACTCGCTTTTTTTTTTATGAAGTTTCTTTTTGAATAAATTCAAGAATATGTGAAGTGGACATAAGTCAATAAGCCACCCACTATTTTCAGCTTAATGCAGCCCAAGCCGCCCAAAAAGAATGGCGAAAAGAAAATCGTTGGGACACACAATATCGTCTTCAATAAGGAGAGAGCAAATAAAAATAAGGCAGCCCTTACACCTATAACCGTCGACCTTAGGATGGAGATGTGTCAGAAAATGCCTCATAAAGAGGCAAGTCAAAGGCGTTACAAGTCGCCTCAATCAAACAAAAAATCATGCCCCTTCAAAACACACCTGGCTGACCATACAAGTCGACATGTCATATACTATTCAACTACTGACTTGGCACATGTATGACTTGGCATATTAAACAAGCAAGCATTTTAAACAAGCAAGCAGGTAGCTGAAGTAAGCAAGCAAGTAGCTGAAGCAAGCAAACAAGTAGCTAAAGCCAAGCAAGCAAGTAGTTGAAGCCAAGCATAGAGACAATCAACCTTTGACATCAATGACAAGATATTTCAACAATCTCCCCCTTTGTCATTGATGGCAATACCTCTTGAAACTAACCTACATTAAAACCAATACTGAAACCAAACTGCTCCCCCTAACTCACTACTCCCCCTTTGACATCAATGACTGATACCAACCCACAAAACTGAAACGGGGTCGATAAAATGTAACAATGAAAGTTCCCCCTAAGTCAAAACAACAACTCAAAGACAGAGTGAGATCACTCCCAACTTCTCCCTCAAATATTCAAATGTTTCTTTTGGTAGAGGCTTGGTAAACACATCTACAATCTGCTCTTTAGTAGAAACATATTCCAACTTTACTTCTTGATCACTAACTTGTTCTCTCATAAAAATGATAATAGGAATATGTTTAGTCCTAGAGTGCATAGCTGCATTTTTAGAAATATTAATGGCACTCGTGTTGTCACAAAAGATAGAAATAGGATGCTCATACTCTACCTTAATGTCCTTCAACATTTGCTTCATCCATAGGACTTTGCGTAAAACAAGACATTGCTGCAATATACTCCGCTTCAGATGTAGATAATGAAATAGAAGCTTGCTTTTTGCTCAACCAAGAAACAAGACAGCCACCTAGAAAGAATGCACCTCCACTTGTGCTCTTTCTATCATCAACACATCCTCCCCAATCTACATCTATATAAGCTACGAGTGTAAAATCATTGCCTTTAGGATACCATAAACCATAATCCATAGTACCCTTAAGATACTTGAAGATCCTCTTAACTGCATGAACATGTGTATCCTTTGGAGTAGCCTAAAATCTAGCAACATAACCAACTGTTTGCATAATGTCAGGTCTAGTAGATGTAACATACAATAAACTTCCTATCATAGACCTATACAAGATTTGGTTAGCATCTAGAGACTCGTCATTTTTACTTAATTTGCAACCTATCACCATGGAAGTACTCATAGGGTTGCATTCCTCCATCCTAAACCTTTTCAACATCTCTCTAATATACTTTGTTTGAGAAATGAAAATGTCTCTACTAGATTGATGAATTTGCAAACCAAGAAAGAATGGCAACTCACCAAGCATGGACATTTCAAACTCCTTATGCATATTAGTAGCAAAAACTCGGCACATCTTCTCACAATTGCTACCCAAAATCAGATCATCAACATAAACTACAACAATCAGCATATGATTACCTTCTTCTTTCACATATAGATTGTTGTCCGCTATCCCTCTTCTGAAGCCCTGCTACTGCAAATAACTATCCAATCTAGCATACCAAGCACATGGGGCTTGTTTAAGACCATAGAGAGCCTTCTTCAACTTGCATACATAGTTCTGAGTTTTTGATATAATAAACCCATCTAGCTGTTCTATGTAAACTTCTTGATTCAGATTACCATTTAGAAAAGCAGATTTGACATCCATTTGAAAAATTTTAAAATCTTTGAAAAAAGCAAAGGTTAAAAACATTCTAATAGCTTCTAAATGTCCAACAGGAGCAAAAGTTTCTTCAAAGTCTATATCTTCAACCTATGGATTACCTTTGCATACAAGCCTTGCTTTGTTCCTCACCACTTGACTATCTTCATTCAACTTGTTTCTAAACACCCACTTTGTGCCAATCACGTTCTTATCTTTGGACCTTGGGACAAGTTCCCAATTTCACTTTTTTGAATCTGATCAAGCTCTTCTTCCATGGCTGCCACCCAATGTTCATCTTCAGTTGCTTCCTCAAAAGTCTTAGGCTCAATCTTGGACAGCAAAGAAACATCTTCATCTTCAGTGTAATTTATTGTTCTTCTAATGGCTCTTGGTTTGTCTTCTTGTAAAATCTGATCAATAGGATGATTTCTTTGAACAAACTTTAAAGAAGTCTTCAAAAAAGTCTTAGATGTGTTATCATTTTGATCATTTGTAGGTGTATTTTTTGTTGTTACATCTGTCCCATGTTGAACACTTGAAGGTGTATTTCCAGAAGTTATATCTGCTGTCCCATGTACATTTGAAGGTAATTGTTGAATACCACTTTCTTCTTCATCTTCTTGACAACTACCATCATCATCTTGCATCTTGTTATAAATGTTAGTGTCTTCATGAACCTTCACATTAGCACTTTCAACAATCTTTTGTAATCTTTTGTTAAAGCATCTATAAGATTTACTTTTAGAAGAGTATCCTAAGAAAATCCCTTCATCAGCCCTAGGATCAAATTTCCCTAGATTGTCTTCATCTCTTCTAATGTAACATGGACTTCCAAAAATTTTGAAATATTTAACTGCAGCAGGCTTACCTTTCCATAGTTCATATGGAGTCTTGTTATGCTTTGCTCTAATTAGCCCCCAATTTTGAATATAAACAATAGTATGGACAGCCTCTCTCCAAAAAGAATCATTCACCTTTGACTCATTCAACATGCTACGAGCCATTTCTTGGACTGATCTGTTTTTCCTTTCAACAACACCATTTTGTTGTGGTGTCCTTGCAGCTGAGTATTGTCTTTTTATTCCATGTTTCTCATAGAAATTTACAAACTCATTTGATATAAACTCTCCTCCATTTTCTGAACGAAGGCATTTAATTTTCAGACCCTTCTCATTCTCCACTAAGGCTTTGAAAGCCTTGAACTTCTCAAGTGCTTTTGATTTTTCCTTCAAAAATGCAACCCAAGTCATTCTTGAAAAATTATCAATTAATAACATTAAAGACTTCTCACCTTGCAAAATCTTGTTCTAGTTGGCCCACATAAACTAGTGTGAATCAACTCAAGAGGCTTTGAGCTTGAATACTCTTTTGACTTGAAACTCTTCCTTGTTTGCTTTCCCAATCAGCATTCTCTACAAACATTGTTTGAAGGTTTTGTGAGCTTTGGCATGTCTCTAACTAATTCCTTTTTGCTGATCTGAACGAGACTATCAAAGTTCATGTGTCCCATCCTCCTATGGCATAACCAATCTTCATCTTCCTGACTTAAACAACACTTTTCACTTTTGATATCATCAAGAATGTAAAGATTGTTAGCAGCCCTACTTGCATCAGCAACATGTTTACCATCCTTGCTAATTTCACAACAATCTGAAATGAAAACTAAAGTGTGTCCTTGGTCACACATTTGACTCACACTTAATAGATTATATTTCAGACCACCTACATATAAAACATTTTTAACCTTGGTCTTCCCATCATCTAAAACAAGAGTGCCTTTACCTGAGATTTTTGCAGATGCATTATCACCAAATCTTACCATACCACCATTAGTCTTTTTGAGGGTGAGAAACTTGCTCTTGTCTCCTATCATATGTTGTAATGACCCGTGCTCCGGATCATTAGATTTACGATTAATTCCTTATTGGATTGACACAAATTATCATCCAATATTATTAAGATGAACTGAGTTTCCAAATTATAAATGAAACAAATTTTGAATAATGAAGTTAGGTTCAAATATTAATTCGAAATTAGAAAATAGATATAAGAGTTGTTTCTGATTTATACTTCAAAGTCATGCTTTCCTTGGATATATATATCTGCCTATTGATGATAAATTAATAGGCCTTGAATCTGATTGCTTTGTCAGATTAATATCCTTATATATATGCAATTTGTTTTTGGAGCCTTCTCTAAATTATGTCTTTGAAAAGCATGCTTCCATGATTAAATATTTTCTGCTCATAAGAGCTATCCAATTCTGGATAATAATTATAAAGGTGAAGTCTGAAAATCTATTCCATAATCCGATGATGCCCTTTATCTATTCACTTCTTACCATTTTTATATCTTATTGTCTGAGTTGGAGGGTCACATCTCTTTGAAGAGGAATGTCCGCTTAGAGGGACATGTCTTCTGATCAGAATTATTATTGTTTGTTAATCTATTAATCGCATGATCATTCTTATCGCTGCCTTGTTAATGCTCATGAATCATTTATGATTATTTTTTTTATTATTTCCTTATTCTTGATGAGTCAGTTACTATATCCTAAACGACTTTCCTTAGCGCTCTTTGCATGATCGAAGGAATCTTTGAATCACCGATATTGTCCTTACGTTAACTATATCTGCTAATTGTGATTCATTCCCTTGGCGCACCTTCTATTCTATCATTGGCGGCTTCTTCTAAAATCTTAATTGGTGACTAGATTAATGTTTATACAATGTTACCCCAAGTTTTCGAGACGGGGACAGCAAGGGACAGCAAGGGACGAGTCCCCAAGTTTCCAATTTTTTAGGCCAAATTTGGGGACGGCGGGGGGATGGCTATATAAAATATAGGGAAAATTTAAAATATATAGGGAAATTTTTAATATTCATATGAAAACATGGATAAAGCATGCATAATATACATTATAGAACCTTCACATATAACATTTGTGTTCAACATTTTTTGTCAATACTCAATACACATTGAAAATTCAGAATTAACATACATGAATCATGATACAACCTTCAAGTTATAATTTATAAACTTATATCAAATTACATAAGGTTATTTCTAGCTCACAAATTAGGCGAACATTTGTGATTACAGTGAAGATTGTTTCACCTAGGTTATTGATTACTTTGCACAGAACAATAATGAATAGCTAAGGCGTCTGAAAGCATAATTATTGTAGATTGGTGGGAGTGTGTACCACTAGAAGTAAATTCAATGCTGGTGTATTGTCTGATATGGATTCAAGTAGTTAAATGTTGGGACAATTGCTGCACTCAAGGAGTTTTGGGCATCAAATAACCTTAATATTCAGCCTATTTCCAATTGTGAAGAATTGTTTAAAAAAGTCAAAATCCTAAGTCTTTGTCTCTAAAACCTGTTAATGAACAGCAATCAAATAAATTAAAGTTTACACACTTCTGGAATAAGTTTTTGTTATATTTATATATCTCTAATAGAGCAGCAAATATTTATCTTGTGAGTTCCAAATATTGTGAAAGATATATGAAAATAATTAAAACCATCAACTCAAAAACCAGAAACCTGAAAACTATTATATACTTTTTTTTAATTTTAAAACATGGTTTGACGTGTCCTTAAGACAATCGGGGGACGGCTTAGGCGTCCCCTGGCCGTCCCCGAGACGGTTGACCGTCTCCCTTTCCCCATTGACCGTTTCCCCGTTTTGGGGGCATTTCCTAGCTTTTGAAAAAAAAAGGGGACGCCAAGGGATCATCCCCCAGCCATCCCCCTATACCCGGGACGTCCTAAGGATAGGGACAGGCCATTTTAGGGGGGGACGCGTCCCCAGGTTTCCCTTTGTTTATATAATGCAATGGCAAGACACGGAAACAACTTCCACAAGAGGTATCGAACTCTTCAGAGACGCATGGCATAGCATAGTTGATCTAGCGCATTATATCTAGAGCATTGATCGCTGCTTAAACAAGATCGTTGTGTATGATTTATCAAGCTCCATTGCATGTGTTAGTCAATGCCTTTCATCATTAATCGCTACCATATGAAAATGCATTCAAATACCTTCAAAGCAGTGGGAGTAATAGTCAATCATTAGACCGATGCCTTGTAATATTCACTGCCAATTATTATTTATTGCTACAATATGATAGTCCTGGGCGGCAGTGCTTCCAATATCATGTGATTGTCCTCTTTTGTATGATGTTTGTGGCATTAAACGTGTCTTCCAAGGCCTTCGATCAACTTCTGCTGATTTAGTATGCCCAATTCTCCACGATAAAGCGGCTTAACACATTAGAATACTTGACTCGTCGATCTATTCTAGGATATCATTAGCAGCAATTTATAAATGAAAGGCTCGATAATAATGTCTTTGAATCCATAAAGTAACACTTTGGTATGAGCTCTTAAGGTGAGCAGCGGTGATAATAACCATGGTCACTATATCAATCCATATGCTTTATATGTTAATCTCCTTCAAACATCAATAATGATTATTGATCAAATATAATTGATCAATAATGAGTGATTAATAACACTTCATTAAATTGGGACATTATAAGTCCTCCCGCCTAAAAAATGTGTGTCCTCAAGCAATAGGATTTTGAGTCAACCTTAGAAGTGAACCATCAAATTGCTGCTGCACTACTCCAAGCTTAATAATCTTCTTCTTGTACTTCATCCCTTTCTCAGTGTAAGATAACTTTCATTTCTTTTAAACTTAGCTTCTCTCTATTTTCCCCAATCTTCAATCTCATGGAGACACTTGTAAATGCTAACTTAAAATGCATGAGTTAAAGGCTGCAATGCAATCGTTCATAAATTAGGATCTTGAACATATCCAACAAATGTACCAATTCATTACTTTCTCTCAGTACCACTCTATTGAACAAGTGGATTCATCTCTTCAAGTTTTGTGATACTTCATCTTTTGAATTATCTTCTCTATAAAGTTTAAAAGTTTTTTGCAATGATTAGCTCCACTAAATTCATGCTTCTCTTCAAATTTCTGCATGAGGTGCAGTTTGCACAATCATAGATTTATCCTTCTTATTGTCTTGTTCATGTTTCCTTCTCCATACTTTTGTAGGCTTTCTCTCTTTTTGTTTATCCATGGTGTTCGTCTTCATGCCCTATCTAGGTGGTTTCACAAAACCACATCTACAAAATTGTGCAATATGTCCATAGTTGTTGCATTTGTTGCATACAACACTATAGTTCACTAAAGGAACATATGACTTATAGTTCCTACCTGCCCACCCATAAGAACTTCTATTTTTGTCCCATCTATTGGTATAACTCACTTGTATTCTACACTCTCTTGCCTTATGTCAAAAATGATTACATGAGTAGCAATAGCCATTAAAGGTATTCTTGAACTTGTATGCATGCACTTGTCTCAAAGGAAAGGACTTCTTGAAATTGTCCTTGTCAACTTTAAGAGGATTTTTTGTCATCTTGCTACCTTCATTTTTAGTAGGGCTTTTGAAAGTCTCTTCGAGGCTTTTAGACTTCTTAGGAGTCTCTTTGGAGTCACCCTTGAATGTTGGAATTTCTTTATAGCCAAGTCATGTTTTATTGGATAATGACCTTTGTCCATTAATGATGTCATCTAGGATTTCGGTGCTTTTCTCAAACTTGAGATTTGTGTTCAACTTTATGGTTGTCTTCTCCAATTCTTCCCTCACCGAAACAATTTCACACTCTAGCTTTTCACAATTTTCTTCTTTTGCTTTCAATTGGATTTTTAACTCCTCTTTTTTTTTTATTCAAGGGGTAAACGCTTTTGACCGGAGCTATGAACTGGGATTTTTAACTCCTCTTGAATTCTTTTCTCTTCTTTAATTTGAATTTTCAAATTGAGGATTGTTAGCTCTGCTTCCTTTATTTGACCCTTCAAATCATTGATCACCTTTTCAAATTCTTCTCATAATTTGGCCTTCGATCTACACTCTTGAAATTTGATGTTTAGATCAACATTCATTTTCTCAAATTCTCCAAGGCTTTGTATTAGCTCTTCATTAAATTCATTGGAATCTTGAAGTTGTAGCTCAAGTTTTTGGTTCTTTTTTCTAAGTTTTTCAATCTCATCTATAGCACAATAGAGCTTTTCTTCAAAACATTTATCACCATCTTCACTCACTCGATGGGCTTCTCTTTCAAATAATTCATCTTTTGTTCCGTCTCCTTCGGTTTTATCATCTATGATCAAATTGTCAAGTAATGCCTTTTTTGATGTGTTTGTAACTAGAAAGGATACTCTCATCCTCGACAACAATTGATTGATTGGAGGAGACCGCATCTTCCTCAAAAGGTGAGGGAGAACTATGATTAAAATCTTTATCCTTAAGTGGTTGTTCATAATCTAATTTATGATCAATAGATTGAATCTCTTCAATGTCTTCTTTAATGCATGATTCTTGAAATGAGAAAAGAGTAGCATTAGAATCACAAAGATCAATATCTTCCATAGACTCACTCCAAAAGTCAACCCAAAAACCTCTTGTATCATTGAAATGAAATGTCTTGTTTAATGCATGATTCTTGAAATGAGAAAAGAGTAGCATTAGAATCACAAAGATCAATATCTTCCATAGACTCACTCCAAAAGTCAACCCAAAAACCTCTTGTATCATCTATAGCAGATGTAAGACCATTATCATTTTTAGTTTGCTCCTCATATATTGGCTCCTTATTAGTGGTTGCCCCATCGCCCTCGTAAAATCATGTACTTATTTCATTTGTGATAGAAGAAATGCATGAAGATTTATCTTCCTCCTCATGAACAATTTCCACATCTTGTATTTCCTTGCATTTATCTTCTATCTGTACCGCTAAAGGAACTTCCTCCCATTCATCTTTTGAATTGATCCTCTCTTGCTCTTCTTTTCCAAGTGAGGTCTTAATTTTCCCTCACATTGTGTGAACACATCGAGGAATAATGTATATGCAGCTGAAGAGGGAACCCGTTCTTGTTTCCAAACATTCCATAGTATAAATATGGTGGGTCGGGAGAAGGCATCACTCTCATTGATGGTTAGAATCATGATATCTTTCATGGCTACAAAAGTATCTTTATTATGTGTGTTCTTGATCGTGGTGAAGAAATAGTGGAACATGCCATGGACTTGGTCCTACAACCCCAAATCCACAAGGATACTTGTCCTGATTTCCACAAATGTTTTTAATATGGTCACCCTTCTTGAATAATGTGTACTATTGGTGTCATCTAGATCTTCGAAACTTTCTATAATCAAGTGTACAACCTCTTTCATTGTATCGTCGTCATAAGGGACTAGAGGTACCAAAATTCTCATTACCTTACTTAAACATGAGGTAACAAACAACTTGATCTCCTCATCATGATGCCTCAACCATTTGTGTTCTTTTAAAGCGGTTATTGTAGGTGTTAGAGCAAGATCTACCACTTCGAATGATTGCTCAATATGAATTAAACATTCGTCCACCAACTTAAATGTGTTCAAGACATCATCCCTTGATTGGAATTCCGTAGTAAGTTTGTTGCCTGCTTCATAGAGTGTCCTTGCCAATGGTTTGATATCTTTTGTTGCCATGCTTAATCAACTTTTTTGACATTTACCCAAAGGCTGGCAGGTTCGCTTGCTAATTGTGATTCCTTCCCTTGGCGCACCTTCTATTCTATCATTGATGGCTTCTTCTAAAATCTTGATTGGCGACTAGATTAATGTTTATATGATGCAATGGCAAGACACGGAAACAACTTCCACAAGAGGTATCGAACTCTTCAGAGACCCATGGCATAGCATAGTTGATCTAGCGCATTATATCTAGAGCATTGATCGCTGCTTAAACAAGATCGTTGTGTATGATTTATCAAGCTCCATTGCATGTGTTAGTCAATGCCTTTCATCATTAATCGCTACCATATGAAAATGCATTCAAATACCTTCAAAGCAGTGGGAGTAATAGTCGATCATTAGACCGATGCCTTGTAATATTCACTGCCAATTATTATTTATTGCTACAATATGATAGTCCTGGGCGGCAGTGCTTCCAATATCATGTGATTGTCCTCTTTTGTATGATGTTTGTGGCATTAAACGTGTCTTCCAAGGCCTTCGATCAACTTCTGTTGATTTAGTATGCCCAATTCTCCACGATAAAGCGGCTTAACACATTAGAATACTTGACTTGTCGATTAGGAGCCAACTCACGGGAACCTTTGTTTGCAATGGAGAACTTGTGGCGACAAAATAAGATTAAGAGCTTGCTAAATCCAAACCCACGCTCTAGTCTAGGATATTGGTGGTGACAGTTTATAAATGAAAGGCCCAATAATAATGTCTTTGAATCCATAAAGTAACGCTTTGGTATGAGCTCTTAAGGTGAGCAGCGGCAATAATAACCATGGTCACTATATCAATCCATATGCTTTATATGCTAATCTTCTTCAAACATCGATAATGATTATTGATTAGATATAATCGATCAATAATGAGTGATTATAACACTAACTTGGGAAAAGAAAAAATCCACGCTGAAAATGAAGAACATGAAGATCATATTGATGAAGAAGGAAAAGTGGATCTTGAAGAGGAACTAATAAATGCTCTAAGTGAAATCAAAAGACTTAGAAAGAAAAATCAGAACTTGAAGGTGCTGCTACAAGAAGAGAATGAAACAAAAACCAAGACATCTCAAGCTCTTGGAGAAGCAGAAAAATTGATTGTTGATTTGAAGGTTCAAATCAAAGAGGCAAAGAAAATAGAAGAGGAAATCAGAAATCAGCTTAAGCTAAAGGATGAAAACTGTGAAAAAATTAGACAAATCTTTGATGCAGCATACAAATTAGGGTTACCTATGTTAACAAAAATACATCCAATCTTTCATGTTTCATGCTTGAAGAAGGTTATTGAACAAAGAGTTGTAACTCAAATTGAGTTACAAGAGCTTGATGAGGTGGGAAAAGGTTTTGGAACCTACGGGAATCCTTCAAGCATGCACAAAGAGGCCATGGACCAGGGTGATCACAAAGTATTTGAATTTTGATCAAATAGAAAGATCCTCCAGTCAAAGATGCTAGATGGAAAATTGTAGATTTTATGCAAAAGCATCCATAATTGATTAGTATTGAGGACAACACTTCTTTAAAGGGGGGGCATGCTACGCCCTTAACCCATTGATCATATTGAGATCTGTCTAGCCAACTTGTGGCTAGCAATAGCATAACACTTAATTAATTTAGTTGATCACTCATATAGTCTTATATAGGTAACTAAGTCAGCCTAAATGTTATCCAAGGTATAAGTATGGTGTATATAGGAGGTAATGAGTAGTAGTTTATCATCATATTGTGAATTGTGTTTTTATTGGAGACTTTTGGAGGTTTTCCCCCTCAAAGTAGCTTATTATCTCAAAGCATTATCACATATTTGCAGCATATTTCCTATTATATTTCTTCTCTTATGCAAGTTATTTCATTACAAATTACAAATTGCATGTGCCACCCTTGTTTGCATGTCTCGATCCTCAATTGATGTGCCTATATGGAGGAGAGTGCAACTAAGAGAATTTTGCATGTCATATTTGAGTCTTGCATGTCGACAATTAATCGTCAATTTGGCTCTTTGACTCTTCTTGGAGGATGGCACCACTCAAGAATTAATTGTTGAGTTACACTCTTAATTTCTCTCTTGACATTGGAGTTGGATACCACATTGATGGAGGAGTTACACTCTCAAATTCTCTCCTAGTTTCTCAATTGATCTTTCTCTTGAAACCTTCTCATTTTAGTGCCCTACTGGAGAGATCCATAAAAAGGGATGAAAATGGAACATACATTCAGTTTGTGGAACATTGTCAAACCTTTGTAATCCCTGAGGAAATGTGTTGTGAGGTGATGCTGCAAGGTAAAGGTCACCAATCAATTGGTTCCCTACCCTTGACTGCATGGGAAAGAGTGATTGATTTCTATTCTTTCCAAATTCTGCAAGGAATTATGCATTTGGATATGCAAAATTCTAGATGTGGTGTTTAGAATCTAGACCATGAGGAATAGGGCAGGATATAATGCTCCTTTTGAGGAGATATATTAACAATGCTTGTAAATTAAATTTCCTTTAGCACAGGCTTCCAAAAATAGAAGCAGTTAGATATGATGCCTTTATGTTAAGTGAAGGCTTTCACGGAAGTTTTAGTTAGATTTTTTAATTTTTGTGGGATTTGATCCATGTGGTTTTTAGTCATCTCCAAGAGGACCTTAATGAGTAGTCATTAATAATTACATTAATGAAATTATTCCTCATTTATGTCAGTAATAATTACAAGGCAAGGGGACCTATTTAGCACACACGCACACTCAAGCATTTGTTAGTCAGGGTGAGGAACAGTGAATGCATTCATTGTTTTGGGATTTCCACCCTCTATGTTTAAAGAACAATAGATACAATAATTTTCACAAATCAATAAATGTAAGCACGGTTTCACATTTCATGATAATGTTAGAGTACACAAAAATGCTTTATTGATTTTCAAATTAAAAAAACTTGAGGATGTCTCACCTCGCCTCCATTTTGGTCACTCCATCTAGAATTGCAGCTTGCCAGTTTATCTTCATATGCCTTTTGTTTTTCCAAGAGTTGACTGCCACGGGCAGCCTTTGCTTCCACTCCCTTAAGCTCTTTTGTAGGTTTACCCTCACGGTTATAGTAGCGACCAACCAGATTACCGACATATCTACACAAATAGAAACAAAAAAGTGCAATAAATCTTAATTCACATATTCCATATAACAAAACATGACACAGCAACTTTAGTTAGTTTGTAGACAGCCCACTTCCAGTCGCTATATTGTCAACTCTTTGAGTAGAGTTACAAACTCAAAACATGCACAATATTGCTTCATATAGTACTGTTTTTTGGAAAAAAGCAATTTCTTATCTTGAAACAATCCAAACCTTCAACATGTCAGTTAACCCCATCTATATATTGATATGATTCCTTTTGCAGTTTGCAGAATCATCAATAGTAGCTGCAGGAAGAAGAACTACAAGTATTGACTCTGTACAATAACCAAGATTACTTACAAATCCAAGAATAAGAACACACAAGTTCCTCAGCATTCTGCAATAAATAAAAATAGCATACCATTACATTTGGATTCAATATGCAAGTTGACAGTAGAGGCAATTTATCCATTCACTCACTTAAAACAAAAAAAAGTGGATTGTAAGCTTTTGCGCAAACATAAAGAAGAAAGTATCTTTATTTGATTGATCTGAGACATGGCTATGATTAAAGTTCAAAGCTTTGTAGCAGAAATCAGGATTTCTCACCACAGCCATTTCTACAATTTGACTCAGAAAATCACAATTTTCCATAAAACTCATCTGTTGTAATGTTCCCTTCTCAACAGTGATCAATATTGTTGGCCGTTAACCTATCCCAGAGGCCTGTAGGCTAGTTGGAAGTTGAAATTAGGGTTTCCACTTCTGAGGAGGCTTTGAGGTCTTGCATGCGAGAGTTTCTAACGCATGTCTGGTGGAGCTTTCTAGGTTTTTGGAGAGCTTCGTGATGGGGTAACATGCATGAAAGGATATTGACTTGCATTCTCGGCTGATTTTGGAGGCTTGCATGTTGGAGTTTTTCAGTTTGGTTTCTGGATTCCTTCTGGGTTTTCAAAGAGCTTCGCAGTGGTGTGACATGCAACTCCAACGGAGGACTTTTCTAGACTACTATTTTTAGTAAGTATGACAGCTGCTCGAATTGTGGTTAAAATGAGTTTGGAACAACTTACTATTTTTAGCAGTATGCTATTTTTAGTAAGTTCTATTTTTAGTGTTATTTCTAGCAAGGTTTTTGCACTTCAGTTTAGTGGCTATATCCGGCAGGTTAGTTGGAGCAGTTTGAGACTTTGAGTCTTCAGTACTTCTGAGCTATTTTTGGCAGGTCTGAGCTTGAGTTGGGTGCTTCACTTGTGGAGGTAAAATATTTTAATAAAGTGAATTTTGAAGGCTTGGTGGACGCCTTAAGGAGAAATAAGTGATTTTATTAAAGTCATTCAGTTTATTATATTTGGACGCCATTTTATACTTTATTAGCAAATTTAATAAAGTATATTACCTTCTTGATGTTGGACGCCTTGGAGACATGGGGAAATGAAATGCAAATGAGATAATATTTTGAGGGGATATATTATTTTATATAAACTGTTTCACTTTATTACTTTTGGACACCACATTAGACTTTATTGATATTTTTAATAGAGTGTTATGTCTTCATGAAGTGGACGCCTTGGGAAAAGGTGAAATGAAAGGCAAATTGACAGAACATTGCAAGGTGAATGTGAATTTGAATCTGGAGACAGAAAAGCTATAAATAAGAGTGATAGGCTCTTTGTTTGGGATCAATTGTTCTATCCTATTGAAATGTTTCCGAATTGTTTGCGGAACTTGGCTAAGGGGAAGCTTAGCTTTTATACCACTCTTCGGGCCTGAAACTATGGCTTCCTAAATGGTCTAATGGGAGTGTGCTACATTCAGTAGTGCATTTTGAGCAATATTGTTTCAGTTTTGATGATTTTGTTGATTTTCAGGTTGCTGGTTCAAGTTTGGTTGAAGAAGATTTTTTATCATAAATCTTTGTGTGATTTTTTGGTTATTCTGGGTACTTGCTCATTCAGTTTCTATGCTCAAGGCGTCCCATCTTGCACATTTCTAGATTTTATTGTGAAGTATTTATTTTTCTAGTAGGGTCGCCTGTCTCTTTGGGCCGTACCACTTCTTCTTGCCTGGCAAATGTTTAGAAAATTCATTAAGGAGTTGTTGCAGTTGTTTCTTAGTCACAACTTGGTCGCCATCTTCCTAGGAGTTCATTGCATTTGGTCTCATGTCATTTGGAGTAGTTTTGAGGGCGTTGTGAACATTTTAGTGAGTCTTGTAGTTGCTGGTTTGAGCATTTTCAGTTGCAGGCCTGTCATATCAGATTGGAGAAGTTTGTCATTTGAGTTGAGTTTTTGAGGAGAAAATCATTTTGGGTGATTGGAGAGATATATATGTTATTTGCAGCAATAAGGCTCTTCTAATACAGTGTTTTGCAGGAAAAATATCTCATTGTAAAGCTGCTACAGTAGTACTGTTCAGCCATCTTTATTTCTTGCAATTTCCTATTTCCCACGTTTGTGGATGAGACTGGTCCTAGCTCAGTCTATTGTAATTCCCACGCTTGTGGAAGAGATTGGCCTTGTTTAGTCTTTCTTTACTGCATCTTTCTTTTTGTACTGCCCGCTGAATAAGTGGAAGGGGTCGGCAAGCCGCCCATTTACTTTCTTGTACTGCATTGTAATCATCATACTGTTGATCGGCTGAGCTGTCAACAACTTCATAAGACCCTCAACGCCATATGCTAGCACCTCACCCACATCGAGTCTTGGTGCACATTCTTGGGTTGGGTTACTTTCAGCATTGTTCTTCATTTCAAGTACTAACAACCCTCGACACCATATGACAACACCATTATCATCTTGAGATTGAGTGTGCATTCTTGGCGTAGAGTTACTCTCCAACAGTGTTTGGTTTTGGGCTAACCTTAACGGGTCCTTGTATTGGCTTGATCATTGAAAATAACAAAAAAAAAGTTGGTTGGCTCATTACATCTGTGCTGGTTTTTTCCCAGTTTTTTGCACTTCTTAACCAATTAAATCATCAAAAATCGCACCTTCTGGTATATCACCAATTTTGCCCATTTATTCCCAATTCATTTTGAATATTTGATCTCTTGCTGGGAACAATTTGACTCACAGCTATAGTTCACGTAGTCACTGTCTTTTTATCTATTTCTGCAATTAGGACAGCAAAATAGAGTTCAATTTTTTTAGTAAAATAAAGTCTTTGCTTGTTTTAAATGACCTAATATCACTGATTTCTATCTTAGAATGTTCTGAATAAATCTCAAGGGAATAAGAAATAAGGATAGCCAAATCCTTAGATAGCTACCTTATTAGCTTGGCAAATATTATTATTAGTACTTGCACGGTTCAAACAAGTTTACTTTGCTCAAATTTGCAACATTATGGATGCCAATTTGATAGACTTCCACTTCTGAAGTTTGCTGTGAAACCTTTGTTTATTCAAGAGAATCCAAACATAATTACCAACTTGAAAAGAATGAGGAACTTGATGTTCATGAAGTGCGTCAAATTTGCCTTGAATTTGCTAAAGCCTATTCAAAAAAATTGTGTTAAGCTTGGCCAAACTTTGCATAAAGGTAGAAGCTTTGACTCATTCTGTTTGCCAGAAGGGCATATCTAGAGCTGGAAGAGCAACCAGACTTCAAAGGAGAACAGCCTATGGAAATGTGAGAAGCTAAGTTATAGCTATGCAGTACAAGTAGATGCTTCATCTGTGCAAGCAAACTTTTCGAGCATGACATTCCTCATTGAAACATTCACTAGAACTGTGTGCTGTGCACCACTTGTTTGGCTTCAATCACTTCTTTTGCTCTTCAAATGGTGTATTCTTCATTGAAATATAGGTCCTTTTCCTTGCTTCAAATTCTGTTGGATCCAGACTTGGGAATTTTATTCTGACTTGCCATACAGCTTTCAAACTTCATTCTTAAACTTATGATTGCATTTCCATTAAAATTTGCAAGCATGTCTGTATACTTCTCCTACAAAGGAACTATGGAGGAAATCCACGTTGGTTGTGATATCAGGTCTAAATCTTAACCTATAGTTCAAAATGAGACTTTGTTTGGACTCTTGAATGTTCAACTTGGAAATCCAACTGTGGAATATATCAGTATTTTCTTAAATAGGTTGGTTCATACCTTGGTGAAAATGTGAAAAATTGGTGTATTGATACTCATAGTTTCCAAGAAGGTAACAGGTTTCTTTCAAACTTCTACAAAATGTTCTCAGTATCTTCAAGTGTAATGCCACCATCCTCATGGGTAGCGCATTAGTTACGCCACCATTTTGTAACAAACAAGGAAACTCTAAGGATTGCAAAGGATATATTTACTTGATCAAAAAAGTGATTTACCACATTGTAAGAACAAATGAGGTTAGTCCAGTTATTTACAGCATCTACATCTACTTTGCCTTAAAAATAGGGATATCTAGATGATTTCTATGTTATACAGTATTGATACTCCAAATGATCTATTTGATGTCGGATTCAACTGGTGTTAAGGAGATTGTACATGCTAAAAATGTTTGGTAAACTTATCAATGATGCCTACTCTTTCTCATGCATAATATTGTTCTAATTCATCTCTTTGTTGTTGCAAAGCATTCTCTATCATCCTCTGTAACAATTCTGAAGTTAGCATCTCTGGTGTAAAGTTGTCTGCCATCTGTTGATATTGTTTAAGGTCATAGGATTGCAGGTCACAAATTCTGAGCAATGCTTCTTGTACTCAGAACTTGTATAAGGGTATACAAAATGCAAAGAAGGATTAATATTTGGTTTGATACCAATCATCCCAGGCCTAAGGGTGCTCTGGGAAAACACACTCAAACTAGTTCAATGTTTTATGAATGAATTACAGAAACGATAAGAATTCTGAATGTTATTTAAGAGTTCTGAAAAAATTGCCATACCACCATACCCAGTACCCGTACCCACACATGTACCAAGACCGGTAACTTAGAACAAATGCATCGAAAACAACTTTATCTATGATTGTATCTTGTTAAGCAGTCAGAAAATGCATTGAAAACAACTTTACCTACGATTTTATCTTGTTAAGCAGCCAGAAAATGTGTCAAAAAAAATTTACCAATAGTTTTAATTGTCAAGCAGCCACACAAATGGTTTCTATCCATTGATGGGGATTAAAATGTCAATATGGTACATTCCTTTGACACAAAAGTACAGAACATTTTATGCCTTCAACAAGAATTTCAAACCGTGCCTTGCAATCATTCCTAGACAATCTTTAAGCATGTTTTTTGTTTGATAAACCAATTGGATTATGAAACAATTTTGGGCTAGAAATTGCTTGTATTAACAGAAGGAGATGATTACAATATATAGAGGAGGTAGATCACTGTAGACATTTAAGATGTCTAGCTACCTCACCAACTAACTACTGTAGCAACAGTAGTATTGACCATTAATAATAGAGAATATAATATTCTAACACCCTCCCTTAATGGTCAATCGTCTAACTAGCCTTCAGAAAACACTCTGCAGGTCGTTTGGTCACAAATTCTTCAGAACACTCTGCTGCTACTAAGACCCTCCCTGGATCTGCAGAATGTTGATGACCAAGAGTACCAAAAACCATCCAAAAAACAAATAGAGAAGGTTGCCCCTTCTTTGGAAAGCTCTGCAACAACAGACAAGAGCCTGCCACTGACTTTGCCACTTGAGATGAGTCCACCACTAACCCTCTCAGAAATTGTAGAACTTCAGACCAGAAAACGTCCAACCTAATGTTGGATAACAGAGTTGTTCCTCCCTATCGCTAGAGACACACTGCGAACAACTGCCACGATTTTGAGGATAAATAGGCAAACCGTCAAAACTTTTGCAGAGGAGCACGATGCCCGAGAACAGACTGCAAAAAGCTAGTTGTGCAGATGTTCGCCCCAGCAACTCTAGGTGCGACAAAAATAGACTGCAATAAACCAAGATTTTTGAGGAAAAAATCGCCAAACCCAGAATTACAAATCATCGTTTTTTGCGGAAAAAAGGGTAAAAACCAGAGACCAGAGAGCCCTCCAAACAACAAAAACCCTGACTAGGGTATACAGGAAAAACTCGTAATTTTTGGGGAGAAAATTATAAACCCTTCAGGAATTTTTTAAGGGAAAAAATTATGAAAACCCATAAACTAGATTTTTTTTTTAATAAGGGAAAAAATATTTAAAAAACCCAACAAAGGAATCCCACGCAACACTGCGAATTACAGAAGCCCAGAAACAGGTAGCCATCGATTGTCGGCTGAAAACAGAGGGTGGGGAACCCTAGCCGCTAGAACAGATCTACACAGAAATCGAGGCACAGAAAACGAGGTACCCAAAAAAATTGAAGACCGACCCAGTTGAGATCTCAGAAAACCCAGAAGGAATCTGCAAGCAAAATAATTTTTCGACTTGATCAAAGGGTTCAAAACCCTAGTCGAGTTTCCAGAAAGCCCTAGGCGACCATGAATGTCTAGAAAAAATTGCAGAAACCAGTTTCAAAGTCTGCCCAAATGTTGGTCAAAGTCGCACTAAAAAATGGCAGAAAAATTGCGACTAGAATGAGATAAAATCCATGGCCGGTAGGAGATGAAACGCGAGCAGGAAAGGAGCACAAAAACACGATTAAAAAATCGCACCCAGACATAGCCACCAAGAACGAGGTCGCGTCTTCAGTCTGAAAATAGGCGAAGAACAAAGCAGACTTTTCCAGACGCGTTGATAGAAAACGCAATTTCTTTACTGCAAACGGTTTTTCAGAGGTCGCGCCCAAAAAAAAATGATCAAAACACGACCTGAAAGGAGTCACGAAGTCGCGCCCTGCAAAAGACAAAGTCACTCAGGTCTATCGCGCGCCAAAGATCACAACGCAAGAGACATGCGAATTTGTAGAGAAAGCCCTCGAATTTTTCTGAGAAGAGCCACAAACAGAAAAACGTCGCCCTAGAAAACTTCAAATCGCGACCTTCACCAATAGAAAACACTTGCACCAGAAACACAAAGAACGCGGGCAATCTCAGAAACGCGTGTAAGAGAATTTCGAATAACAGCTTGAAAACCCATGAAATTTTTTTCAGAAGGCCCACGAATCTGCAAACAAGGGTTTCGATTTTCTGTGAGAAGAAACCCACGAAAATCTCCAACAAAAAACCTCGAATTTTTTCAGAGAAGCCACATGAGAATTTCTACAAATTTCTCGAAAAAATTCCAGCCAAGAAGAGGCTACGAATTTTTTTATTAAAAAATTCACCAGATCTTGTAGAACCCCATGGCTTTGATACCATGAAATAATTTTGGGCTAAGAAATTGCTTGTATTAACAGAAAGAGATGATTACAATATATAGAGGAGGTAGATCACTGTAGACATTTAAGATGTCTAGCTACCTCACCTGCTAACTACTGTAGCAACAGTAGTATTGACCATTAATAATAGAGAATATAATATTCTAACAGATTACTCATACAATAGTTTACAAACTCATTGAGTACTTGCAAGTTTTTTTTCCAAACAATTACGCTCAATGTAACCATGAGGAGAGAAAAACTAATTTTTGAGCAAAAAATGTCATTGGAGAGAAAACCAACACATTGGTTGAGGACAAAACAGTAATTGAAGACTATTTGGGCAGGTTTGTAGCAGCCCTTGACGTATCTAGAGGAGCTCAAGGAGAATTTGGAAGAGCACACCATTAATTTGGAGCTGCCTGCCATCATTTTGGAGCAAATTTAAAGAAGCAATTATCTTTGGGTTCTCCGTGGTGCCCGGGAAGGACCTTGGCTAAACCCAACCAAACCCAGGGAGACCCAAGAAAAAAAAATGACAAAAAATAATAATTTTTTAAAATATTTTTTATGTAAGTTAAGAAGAAACAGGTAGGTAATTGGTGTAGTAACAGGAAATGTCAGCTTTTTGGAGACATTGGGTATGGTTTGTAGTTAAATTTATATGCATATGCACGTATTTATGTATGTATGTGTATGTATATATGTATATGTATGTATTTATGTATGTATATATGTTATATGTGTATGTATATATACATACATGTTTCATACATACATAAATAGGTAGGTAATTGGTGCAGTAACAGGAAATGCTAGCTTTTTGGAGACATTGGGTATGGTTTGTTGTTAAATGTATATGCATATGTATGTATTTATGTATGTATATATGTTATGTGTATGTATATATGCATACATGATACATAAATAGGTAGGTAATTGGTGCAATAACAGGAAATGCCAACTTTTTGGAGATAGTGGATATGGTTTGTTGTTAAATGTATATGCATATGTATGTATATGTGTATGTATATATAGTTAGACATACATGATACATACATACATACATACATACATACATACATACATACATATATATATATATATATATATATATATATATATATATATATATATTCTCGTACCCGTACCCAAGGAAAAAAAAAATTGTCATATCGTTGTGCCCGTACCCGTACCCATATCTGTACCCGTACCCTAACCAGTAACTTAGTTTAAATATTTAACTTTTCCAGCACAATAGTCACTTTACTTAATAAATAATTAATTTAAGTCATCATTTAACTATGCTTTAATTATTTAATTATTAATTATTTCCCGCACAACCCACTAAAAATGTAAAAAATACAAAAACCCAATCAAAAGTGACATCTGAGAGTGCCAAAATACTTCGGAGCTCCTTGGAAACATCAAATATCCCTTCCGGCACAACTAACGGTCACCGAGTAAACCAAAGCTAATTTCAACGTTGACATGACCGAAAACGTGGACAATACACTATTTGTGGTCCAAAGTTCAAAGCCCCTAATGATGAGGAGATAAAAGGTTCGCCTTTGAGTCAAAAGATGGCTGATGTGAAAGCCAGAATTGATGAGCAGCATGACATATGGAAAGAAGGTTGCACTGTCATGACTAATAGCTGGACCGATAGAAGAAATAGAACATTGTTGAATTTTCTTGTTCCTTCCTCAAGTAATTGTACTTCGTGAAATCCATTGATTTAGTGATTAAGATTTTAAATTTATAATTTACTGAATTGCTGATTTTGTTTCTTTCACATGTGGCATAGTGTTCTTGAAGTCAATTGATGCTTCAAAAAACACAAAAAATGCTAAATTCCTTTATGAGGCTTTGGAGGGAGTCTTGGCCAAGGTGGTTGAGGAGAATTTAGTATAAATAGTTACAAATATTGCAGCTAATTATGTTGCTATAGGTATCTCATGGATAGGCACCCCTCCTTGTTCTAAACAACTTGTGTTGCTCATTGCCTTGATCTCATATTGGAAGATCTTAGCAAACTTTCCATGAATCAAAACATATGTAGAGTATGCAAAAATTTGTATATATATATAATCATACTTGGGTCCTCAACCTGATAAGGAAATTCACAAATAAGAAAGAGTTGGCTTGTCCTAGAATAACTCGCTTTGCAATCAATTTTATCACATTGCAATCCTTGCTTCAGTCAAAGGCTACCTTGAGGCACTTGTTTATTAGTGGGACTGGTCTACATCATCATATGCAAAGACCAATGTAGGGGTTGACATGGTTGATTGGATCTTTGATGAGCATAGTTTTGGGCAATCGGCCAAGAAAATTGTAGAGGTAAATTTCCATTATATTTTTGTTCACACTTACTTATGTTAATGTTTCACAATGGTTGCAGTTCAAAGAGCCTTTAATTGTTCTACGAGTTGTTGATGGAGAGAAGTCGGCAATGGGCTTCATATATAACATATTTCCAAGTAGGGTCTTTGCTTCTTTGGGTGTTCTTCATGCTTGAGTTCGTGGAGAATACCTTCCCTATAGGACTGAGAGCCTATAGGGTGCTTCTTTGGGTATTCTTCATGCTTGAGTTCGTGGAGAATACCTTCCCTATGGGACTGAAAGTCTGTAGGGCGCTTCCTCGGGGCTTCCTTCATGCGAGAGATCTTGGGGGTTGCCTCCTTGCAAGTCTGCGGGCCTGTAAAACACTTTTTTTTTTCCAACTTCATAGTTCCAAGCAGCTAAGGAGTCCTTTGTTTTTCCTGCACCTTCAAGTTCGCCCAATCGCAGTCTGCTTCCTCGACAGTTCAGGTATACATTTCTAACCTTACACTCTTCTTGATCTACTTTACTGAGCACTCATCAGTATTCGTGTTGGCTAAAGTGGGGGCAAAATGTATAAGAGAGAATTTGCATCTCCTATGCAAATCCCCTTTTTGCCTTTATCCACCTTAGAAAACCAAGTTTGGAGCCCGTTGCGTGCATCCCACTTAGCGCCTGTTTTGAGCGTTGGTGGAGGCGTTTCTGTCAAGGACGCCCGCGCAGCGCGCAAACGTCCGTGCGGCGCGCTTACATCCCTGGCAGATTCCTGCGGCTGAACCTGCAGAGGCGTTACTCTTTTCATTGGCAGTGAAGTTGTAATGCCCCTTTCGGCCGACCAACCTAAATATGGCCGTTTTCTTCATTCCTTCTTCAAATTCATCTCTTGAACAAGCTTTTGATCTTCTACACAACCTTCTAAGAATTCAATTGAACTTCTACACCACTTCAAGCTTCCATTTTATCACTCCACAAGCTCACTTTCTCACTCACTTCAAGCATCCAAGCATTCCATTGCAGCAAAGCCTCACTCCATCACTTCAGTAGAGCACGTTTGGGACCACGCCATTGCAGCAGAGGCTCGAGTGCTCTCATTTCTCCTCCAAGCAGCCTTGAGTGCTCTTGGTGGAGGTGGTAAGCTTCCCTCTCCTCTCCTCTATCACTTGGTTGAGTAGCATAATACTGCTTTGTAGTGTTTGTATTGTCTTCACTATATTATTTTTTTATCTTGTTTCCTTGGCTGTCCGTGGAGGTGGAAACACTTAAATGGGGGTCTGACTGAGGCAAGCCCCTATACAACCACCCAACATTTTTCCTCTTTCTGTGTGTAGGTGTGCGTACTTCTCGAAAAATCAGCTAGCGAACGAATTCCTTGGTGAGATCCTCCTTGCTTTCTTTACTCTTGCTTATCTACTTTATAATATTAGAGAATACTTTATTTACTTGCTTGTATCATTCTGGCCCTTTAGTTAGTCAACTAGGCTGTTAGCCTGTTTTGATAGGTTTGACCTTGTCTCTATTGTTGTCTGGTCGTACGGACGCCAGCGCGCCGTGCTTACGTCCTTGGGCAAAGAGCTTCCTGAGGTGCAGTGTTGAACCTGAAAACCGGCTCGCCTAGCCCCACTTTGAAACTTGGGATTACAGAGTGGTTGCAGGACTTTATGGTCCTCATCATTCTCATCCTCATACCCTAAACATTGCACTTAGTTGAGGTAAATTAGGGCAGCCTCTCGCATCTTGACCCCCCATGACCTAGGGTCTTGCACGCGGTGGTCCCCCTCTCTTACACTTTGGCAGTTTATAATATCTTCTAGAATTTTGGAGCTCTTTTCGAACTTCATGCTCCAATTTAATCGATTCTTTGATTTTTCCAACACCTTAAGGAAACAACTTCAAGCTCCAACTTCTCACACTCCAATTCCTTTTCCTTCAACTAATCTCTTACTACTTCTTCAATTTGTTTTGCTTCCTCAATTTGAACCTTCAAATCCATGATCATCCTTTCCGATTCTTCAAGACTTTGAGATGATTTCGTTTTAGTTCCTCTATCCTCTTGAAGTCCTAACCTTAGTCTCGAGTTCCTTTTCTTGAGCTTCTCGATCTTATTATAGGAAAATTTGAGTTCCTTCTCAACATCATCTTCAGTATGTGCTTTCGAATCTCTTTCTTCTTTTCTTTTGTCTTCATCCTCCTTTACCTCCATCGCCATAAAGAGTATCTCCTCTTGCTCACTATCAAAGAAGCTTCCACTACTTTCTTCAGATGAGCTACTTGTTTCTTGAATGTAGACTCTTTTTATGCCTTTAGAAGTTCTTCCTTTCTTGCTTCCCTCGTGCGCTCTTTTTCTTGTTATGATGATATTTCCTTCCTTTCCTTTTGTAGTATTATTCTTTCTCTTCACTACTTTCACTCTCGCCCTATGGACATTTAGAAGCAAAATGACCTAATCTACCACAATTAAAACATTTAAGAGTAGACTTACCTTTATGTTTGTCGTATCCTTCCTTGTGCTTCCTTACAAAGTGTGCTTCTTCATCACTTGAACTTTCACTTGATATGTATCTATTGTTTTTCATCTTCTTGGATGCTTTGAAGGCGGCTTCTCATTTTGATGGCTTCTCCTTCTTCGTCCTCATTTCATACACCATGAGGATTCCATGCAACTCGTCCATCTTCAAAGTGTCTAGATCTTTCATCTCCTCGATGGCAAAAACTTTTGCATCAAATCTCATGTGGAGATCTTAAGATCTTTTGCACAATTATTGCATCACCAACCTCCTCTCCAAGCCCACGGATCGTGTTGATGATTTCATCCATGCAAAGTAGATAGGCAGCAATATTTTCTTCATCCTTCATCTTCAAATGCTCAAATTGACTCATGTGGGTTTGAAGCTTGGCCTTCTTCACCTTGTCATTTCCTTCATATATATTTTTCAACTTGTCCCACATATCCTTAGCCGATTTGCAGTGCATAAACTTTACAAACTCCATTTCGGATAATCCACACAAAATTGCATTTTTGGCTTTGGCATCGTTCTTGCTCACCTTCTTTTCGGCTTGATTTGTTATTGGGGTTGTAGGTGGAGTATAACCAACTTCGACGGATCTCCAAATACCATATCCTAGAACATTCAAGTAAGTCTCCATCCTTATGCTCCATAAAGCATAATTCGATCCATCAAATAGTGGTGCCCTATTTGAGGAAAATCCATATCCTTCAGCCATGTGTGCTTCCAAGATCTACCTTCAAGCAGTTAGGCCAACTCCAAAGGAACCCGCTTTGATACCAATTGATGAAGCACACACTTATACTAAGAGGGGGGGTGAATCGGTATAGATCAAAAACTTTACTTTCCGCAACTTCAATAATCACAACAATATTGTTTCAACCTTAAACATTCATAGAAATTACCATACATGCAAGATCTAGCAAGTAAGCACACACATAAGAGAGACACGAGTTTACGTGAAAACCCTTACGAGAGAAAACCACAGCAAAATATTGCTTGTATTAATCTTCTTACAAATTTCGTAAAGCACCAACCCACTAGAGACTCCAATCCCCACCACTAAGCACGAACCCAACAAGAGACACCAATCTCTTCCATAAAGAGTCTCCAACCTCTCAATCTCCTCAAATAGGAGGCTCCAACCTCCACAAGAACAATATAATAATTTTATTGTAACTTCTTAGATCTGCCCTCTCAATTGCTCGCAAATCTGCCATACATCCACTCATAAATCTGCAATATAGTCTTCAATAATTCTGCTCATAAAGACACCATTAGCTTGCTTTATTTTTTCTTTCCTTCTCACAAAATTGCTGCTATAAATCTGCTCACATATGTCTCGTAGATCTGCTCAAATAGCTTTTTAGTTATTCTCTTCATGTAAATAATATTCCTTGAATTGTTTTATTGTAAACCCTCTTACAACCAACCTCTTATTTATATCTCCCAAAATGCCTCTTCACCCAAGGGAGGTGACTCCTCCAAAAGGGTCGGCCCTCTTAGCATATATAATATTTGTTTATTTTTAATTTCTTTCCCAAAGGAGGGTGCATCACATTAGGGGGTCGACACAATTTGGGAACCCCATAAAACATTAATTTTAATTTCCCAACATGGGGCGGCTCCAAGAGGGGGGGTGTTAGTTTTATGACCAGATTTAAATTAAGCAGAAATCAGACAATTCAAACAATTAGAACACAGCATATACCCTGGGAAAACCCTCCTTCTTGAGGGAAAAAAACCCAGCAACAATATATCTCCTATATATTGAATAAGGTAGCAACAATATGCTTTACAATGAGGCCAATCACAAGGCCGATCTGATGTAGAGATAATAGCACCACACTTGATGCAAGTATATAATCAAATGAAGTTTATCGAACTCCTTGAATACAAATGTATCGATCTGCTGTAGTGTCGAACTTCTTTTAGAATTATAGGCACTTGACTCTAGATAATGAATGAATATGAGAGAGAGAGCGCAGCGCCCCTATATATATACAAGATGATATGTCTTCTCCCAAGCAATACGTCCTTACACAAGAAGGCGGCCTCTTAATGAAACAGCGCGTCACTTTCTCCCATGCAGTTTAATTAAGTCGGCCTTTATTTGAATTAAATAAAATATAAAGTACTAGTTTAATGTGGGCGCCTCTTCACTTGGGACGCATTCAAATAAATAAGAAGCCTACGGCTTTATTTATTTGCTTGTTAACTAAATCGGGAGAAGGATGATCCTAACACTATAACATCAACAGGGGGTGGCCACATAAATATTTGATTGTATTTTTAATTATCTTCAACACTCCAAAGGGGCCAATCAATATGAAAGCAAGTTCATTTTATTTGGGGCCACTAATATCACCAACTGTCTTTGACATCAATGACAACAATATTTCCAACAAAGGAAGATGTAAATTGTTGTATTTTGTAATATGTAATTTATGAATTATGATGATGATTTTCAAAGGAAATCATCATAAATTCATAATATCTGTCAACTATCTATGGTATCAGAAATTCGCATGATGATGTGATTTTGTAATCATTTTGTATTCAAATTAATCAAATTTAATAGAAAAAACTTTTGCACTCATTTATGGACTCATTGGATACATTTTATCATTGGATTTTGCCAAAAAAATTGTTTCTAAAGAAATTTAAGCAATTTTTTAAGTTGCCAGGTTTTTCCCGAGTCACAAATTTTGGGTCTGCCAACTATGGTTGAGAACAAAAATATGCCATAGTACGACTTGTACTTCTTCAAGATCAGTAGCTCATTGAGCTTAGGTTTTGAGTTTTAATATTGACTACATTGAGGCAGCCAAGTTGACTTATTAGATCCACCTAGAAAGCACTAAATTCAATGGCACACAAAAGGATGGTATACGATAGGTTTAAAGTATTAAAATTATGATGTTGACAGTACTCGAAACTCTATTAGTCAAAACATAAAAGTACTTTGTCTCTGTCATGAATTTGTTTCTGGGATAGTAGTTTATCTTGTAAAGCCTTACACATTCTGGCATATACAAGTGCAAGACGGTCTGCATAGATCGTTGTTATGTCCTTTTCGTATTTATGTGAATGTCACATAGCAAAGTGCAGAGTAAAATGAAACCTCTGGCATCTACACATTCAAGAGTCCTACATCAGATTTTCTACATATTTCATATGCAAAGCTCAAAATCAATTATAAGATCAGAAGTCTTGTTTAGCCTAACAAATACTGTTTTGCATTAACTGATTTCTTTGGGAGTGTGTCTCAAGTAAAACAATCTCAAGAACTTGAAGCAATGCACATCTTGTTTGAGGCAAAACTTTTGAGATCTTCTGTAACATATTACACTCCAGACCAGGGACAATATTTTTTCTCTAAAAAACAAAATAAGTTATAACGAATCAATGCACATACAAGAAAAAATATTTTCTTTGTTTGGACTGTATTTAATTTGAGTTTCTCTAGATTACTTACCCATTTTGTCAATAACTGTGACTTAAACATCAATATCTTTAGAACATAATGCTGACCATTTTTGTCACTTGAACACTTCCCATCTTGTTTACTTTCTTCTTTAGTGCTTAAGAGTTTAGTTACATTTCATACTCTAAATTCCTTTTACCCTAGTACTTCTCTAATGTTAGTGAGTGTATATTTGAGTCCCATTGACTTACTTTGGTTAATTGTGGAAATTTATTATAATTTCTTTCTATATATAGAACAATAATACCCTGAACCATTAACAAAATATGGGATGCACTAGAATTTTATGCTATTGCATGACTTTGACTTTCTAATACAATTAATAAAGCACAAATATAGATTAAATTTCATAGTTTTGGTACAAAGTTGACAAGTTAAAATCAATTTAAAATGTCCTTTATTTTGTTCCTAAAGAAAAAGAAATATTTTTTCTAAAATTATCCAGGATAAAAGAGAGATGGTAAGTCATTTTTCATGTCAATTTTCTAGCAATTTATTTTCATTCACTCTTCAACTTCCCTTTGCTTTAAATCACATTGGATGAAAACTTGATTAAGAATTGCTTTTCGAATGTGTTTGAGGATATGTATGGTTACAGCAACAAGACTCCTATTTCAATTGAATAAGAAATTCTACTAGACCTCACAAGCTCCCAAAAATATTGAAAGAAGGAAGACTTCTCATATGCAACAACTAAGAAGAATCCAAAGGAAAGAATGTTGGTCAAATCAATCCAAAACAACTTTGGATGTAAGATTCAAATTAATAACAGATCTTACATGTAGCTTCTATGGTAGAAATTACACCAATCAACAATGCTTTTTATCTGCAAAGAATGTAGACCAAATTTATATCAATGTTGGCCACCATTATTGAAAAATGCATATTGAATAAATAAAAAAACTATTGAGCATGCATGTTGTTAATATTAATATTACAATATGCTGAAAATTTTTGAAAATTTGGAAGTTAAAAAGCAGCATGTATATAAAATTTACTTCGACAGCTAAACAAATCCCCTAAAAAAACTAAGTACTAATTGGTTTGCCCAGAATTACGCTAAAATTGCATTAAAAAGTCATAATTTGAATTCTAATTAAAATTTAATTGGTTAATTATATTAACAATCTATATTAATTCCCCTGTAATTAGGGTAATTTATAAAATATCAAAGCATAATTCTTCTTGGAAACCTCTGAGAACAAGGTTTTTCAGAAAATTTTGATAGAGCAACCAAAGGATATCCTTGTCCCCTTGCCCTATTGGTGCTGGTATTGTGGTGCAACCTCCCTTGGGCTAGTTTGTAGGTGGCTCTTTCTTCCTAGGAACGAAGACAAATAATGAAGCCGACGCCTTGGTGATACTCGAAGGTTTTATATATCAGTTGGCACCTATATGTGCAAATTCTTGGAAGTAGACGATTACTCAAGGTTGTATCAACAAAACTTTGAACAATTGGAAATTGAGAATATTATGAAGTAAAATTGGGAGCAATTTTGATACTATATTGTTTAATCAATGTTAAAGGGAGTGCAATCATGTAGTAGATGGCCTTGCTAATTGCCACTAAATCTAGCAATGATCTTGATGAATGCGATATATTGCCCATTATAGAAGCTAAGGCTTCCCCTTTGGCTATACCTCCCCTTTCAAATTTCCATTTTCCACCATAATAATAAAACAGAAACCCCTCACCTTAATAATGCAAGGCAATATTTAAGGCTGCCACTATCTTGTTCAGAGGAGGCCTCCATCATGCTGCATTTATGTTGGCACCCGAATGCCCAAGTTAATTTTGTGCATATTGCCTATTTATCAATGCCTTCACTCTTGTTTTCTCTATTTTTGTTTGTTTTCTCTTTGGTCTAGTGCAGGTGGCATTTGGAGGTTTACGGTGGTGACAAAGATGAAACATGGCATCTTTGGTTGTGACTCACCTTAGAGTGGTGTTGTGTCTATAGGTATCTCAAACACACATTTTGCATTTTGGATTTAGCAACCCTAAGCTTTGTAAAAGAGATTTTGAGGGAGGATGGACTTTGCAATCCTTGCATGCAGAGGACTAGAGCCTCAATTTCTGAGGATTTTACCAACAAATAGGTGCCCACTCACAAGGGACTAGATTCTCAGTTAACTCCTCCCTTATAACGGCGTCTTTCTAATAACAGAGCTATGAGGAAGGTCTGCACGACTTGGAGGATACAGCAGCTCACCTGATGTAGGTAGAGTAGATGGCTGACCTCAAAAGCTTCTCTCATTGTTTGTCCAAGTGGCATGTACGCCTAGTACTATTCTATCAAATATTTAGCTTTGTATGTTGACAATCTATGGGTTATTCTCTATGATGGCTGTTAAGAAATTTCAAGCCTCTTCACTTTTCCATCTATTTCTAACAGTAGTATCACAAGAGCCCACTCGACAATCTTTTCTTGACCCTGGGGTACAAGTTGTTGCAGAGGACAAAGTTTCTAATTCAGGTCTATCAAATAGTTAAATTTCAAAAAGGTGGTGATTGTTTGGTAGATTTTTGTATGTATCTCTTGTGGCCCTGTGTAGTGTAGTATGTTATAGCCATAAAGACTTATTTCAGCTTTCTTGCTTTATTGTATTAAGCTTATCTTTAATGGGAGTGGGGCCCTATAAAATCCACAATTAACGCCCTATGTTACTGGTTCACTGGCCCCAGGCCTTGGGTCCCAGTCCGGTCCCTTGTGGGTTCGTTCAACGTCTGGCCCACAAACTGTGGGTCCGGCCTTGCCAAACCCAAGGGGAAATTGCTGGATGTTGCGGAAAACTAACGAATTTCGCCTTTTTCAAATTTTTAAAAAAATTTTTTTACTTGTTTTTTACTTTAAAAAGTGTCATTCGCCCCCTAAACCTTAGAATGATGTGCACCATGAAGATTTGTGTGGCTTTGATGGTCTTAATTTGGGTCTTATTGTGAATGCAAAATGATGTACGCCATGAAGGTCTGTATGGTTTTAAAGGTTTGTATGGTTTTGGTTTGGCAGTGCCTCCAGACCCCCACTAGGGGCGCTACCCCGTTGGGGCGATTGCCCTCAAACTCCCATTGAAGTCATTTGATTTTCCAGGTACTCCCCAAGTCCAAGTTTCCAAGTTTTCCTACAAAGTCTTCATCTATAATATCCTCATCCAATTGGACAATCTTCCCTGATGTTACTTGATGCTTACTTGCAAGGAGGAATGCAGCAATGTAGTTAATTTTAATATATAATATATATCATGGCATTCGAGTTTGACTAACTGACATTCTAATATTTTTTTAATTTTTATGGTGGTTTTGTTTATTATACAATATATGATGCTATGTGTAGTATTTTGAACTTAATTATTGTTGTAAATACATATATATTTCTGATTTTTATATGTTTTTGTATGGGTGAACCCAAAACAAACCCAACCCCAAATATTTTTTTGACCAAACCCTCAAACCCTAACCCGAACCGGTAACTTAGAATTAACCTATCAAAACAAAACAATCTATATTATTAAAAACCTAGCTAACCTTCCTCATTACTTTACAATTCTATAATCTCTTAAAAAAATTATTGAACTTATATTGGGCTCAGTCTAGAAATTATCTCAATTTATATTTTTATACCTTAAATTCATCCAACAAATTCTAATTCTTTTTTATCCAACTAAAGCCTCTTTTTTACCAATTTAGTCTTTTAAGAATATAATAATAACCTTGTGGTGATCTATGATTGCTCACCACATTTAATTGCCCTAGTGATTGTAAGGTAGCTCATGCAAAAAATCAGACAAAAGCTTTCACGCAATTCATCCAAAAGAGATTTAAAAAATTTCTGAAATAATATGATTGATGCTCTTGTGCTTTCTAAGGCTCTTGTGACTTTCTATAAAATAAATGCTGATGTACTTTTGTACATAAATTGCTGCAGAAGTGCCTGAAATAAATATGCTGGCCATCAATTCATGATGCCTTTGAAGCATGATAACAGTGAAATCTGAAAGTCCCTTGAGGCACTGACATCATGAAATACTTGGAAGTTGGAACAAGATCTGACATCAATTTACGTACTGTGTTTATATAATGAAGTCCTTGAACCACTCAGCATTGATAAAAAGAAATCCTTTGACTCCACGCCTTATTGAATAGTTAAGTCCTCAAACTCCATGAGGAAGTGATATGATGAAGAATTCTTGTGGTACTGTTATGATGAATTCCTCTAGTTTCTCGGAGCATTGTCAAATTGAAGTCTTTGAAACTCTTAGAACATTGATTTATTCGAAAGTCCATTGGTCTATTGGATTATTTCTTGATGTAAAATATTTTGAGGCCAAGTTCCAAATAAGATATTATTTCTTGCCTGTTGTGTGTGTCTGTGTGTGTGCTTTTTTTCTTTTTGCTCTGGTGATTGATAACTTTCCACCACAATCTGTCATTGTATTTCTCATTTTTAATTAACATCTTGTAAGTTGTTCTTGTTTTTTTCCCTTGTGTGCAAATATTCAAGTAGCATGACCCATAAAAATGGATGTTTTTAAATGGACAACAATTCTAATATCAATTTCATCAAAAGCTCAAACCTATCTATTCAGACCTTCTAAACTTTTACAAGCTATTGTAATGTCCCCGTTTTTAGCACTTCACTTTTCAGTGATTGGTAGCCTATTCCCAATGTGCTGTCGGCAAGTCAGTGGCAGAATTAGGGTTTCCAGCTGTTTGATGGGTTCTCTTGAAGATTCAGGGTTCTGCTTGTTGGAGTTTGGATGTTTGGATTATGGATTCCTTTTGGGTTTTCAGAGAGCTTCGTAGAGGTATGACTTGCAACTGCTTCGAGCAACCTTTCCGAACTTACTATTTTTAGTAAGTTATGACGGCTACATCTCTGAGTTTGGGATTTTGGATTGCGGACTCTTTCTGGGTTTTCAGAAAGCTTCGCAATGGTGTCGCATGCAGTGCATTCTGAGCAACTTCTTGAATTTACTATTTTTAGTAAATTCTATTTTTAGCAGTGGTCCAGTCAGCATCAACTCAGCAGGCTTTCCTCTTCTGGCAGTGCAGTTGGTAATATTGTTTTGGCCTTTCGATACATTTTCTGGAGAGATAAGTATTTTAATTAAAATAATGTTATATTATAACGTTATAACCCCTTGGCCTAGCTGTATAACTTCATGTTGTTTTAAAAGGGGGACTTTATGGGTGAGTGCATCATCAGGTGAAAGATTAAATATTTTGAAGGTTCAAAAAATGCTCAAGAGGAAAAGGGACGCCAACTTTTGGAGAAAAGATAATTTTAAATTAAAGAAAAATTGCCTTCATGAAAAAGGACGCCATTTTGAAGGAAGAATGGGTCAAGTCAAAAACCCTAAAAGCATTTTGAAGTTAGGGCGCACCTTCTGGAAGCTTCTGGAGGGTCTTCTCAAAATTATAAAAAGGGAGCCTTGGGTCTTCATTTATCATCTTTTGTCTATGCTATTGTCATGCTGCCGAAATGGTGTTGGACTGCTTCGAGGAATGAAAGCCTCCTAGCCTTGGCTCAACTTCGTGCTTGAGAGATAGCACCTAGTGGAGAAGTTTGCTTATGTTGAGTGGATTTTGTAGTGAGGTTTGCATTGTAGTGTTGTTTTGTCATTAGAAGTTGAGTTTATTGCATTTTATGTCATTTTCTGGAGTTGCTGATAACAGGGCTGAATCTGTAGTTTCACTCATAAATCAGAAAATAAAAATAATCTCATTCTGGGTATTGTGTCATTGCATCTTATTGGTAAGGGCACCCCTTCGTGAATATTTGCAGATTTTAATATGAAGTTTATGATTTTATAAAGCAAATTCGTCATTCCTTGAAGGCCGTACTTTCTAGAGTGCCTAGGGATTCGTGCCAATAATTAATAACCACTTTTAGTTGCCATTTCTTATTACTAAACTAGGCGCCGTCATTTTGAAGGTCTATTGCATCAAATTTGAAGTCATTTGGGTCAGTTTTGAGTGATATATGAGCATTTTAGTGAGGTTCTGTGTTGCTGGTTTAGCATTTCAAGTTGCTGGTCTGTTATATCAGTCTTGAGTAATTTGCATTTCGGTGAAGAGTTTGTGTCTGGAAGGTCATAATTAACCTTGGAATGATCATATCTATTACTGCAGCAGTGGAGAGCTTCTAATCTTGTTCATTGCAGGCATCTTCTGATATTTTGTAAGCTGAACAGAAGTACTGTCAACATTCTCTCTTTTGTTCTTTACTTTACTGTATTTCCCACTGGATAAGTGGAAGAGGCTGGCTTGCCGCCTATTTACTTTGAATTGCATTGTAACATCTTACATCTCCACCCTATGGTAGCTCCATTCCCACTTCGGGTTTGAAAGCACATTCTGGGTGTTGAGTTTACTTTCAGCATATTAGATGATAGGGATCCTCTGACCATATGCTTGTTGTCCTCCGGTGCATTCTTGGTTAGAGTTGAATTCTGCATTGTTTTTGTTTTAAGCACTAACCCTAACGGGTACATGTTGTAATTGCATTCAAAAACCAGAAAAATTTGGTTCGGTATATTACAGCTATTCCAACAAATGTTTCCACATTTTTTGCCAGCTTCTTGACCATTAACATGTCATCACATTTAGAAGAGGAGGTGCAAGTTGTACATGAAAATAGCTCCAGATTTCCATCCTCTGCTTCCAAAAGATACATTTTTGGCACCAAGACACTGAACGTTACACAGAAGTGGACCATGACATATCATATTGGAAAGATAGAGAGATGTTTTCCAAATAAAGAAGGTAAAGAATCAACAATTTAAATTTTGACTGCTTGTATTCATATTTTCAATAGATCTCAAATGTAATTATCATGTAGCCAATGTCACATTTGGAACTTGTAATAGTATGTTTACTTTCATAGAGAATGAGAAATTGTTTAAGGTGTCAAATGCATTTCATTTTCTTTTTCTCTATATAAAGACCGTCACCAATCATGCAATTCAAAATTAAAATTCAGGATTGATATGATCATTTTTTCCCAAACAACTTCTCTCTTTTAGTTGAAATCTCCAAGTTTCTGACCTTGTTTCATCTTCATCTTACCTTTATAATGACTGACAATGGGCTGAAAAACATTTCTTTCATTTCCTGCATTTTTCATATTCAAATACATATTACTAAGAGATTGTTGTTTTCTATAACTCTTCCACTATAGAGCCTTGCTTTTATCATAAAGTTTACAATTAAAGCATAATAACTATATATTTTTTCGCTTACCATCAGTATACTTTAGTCATCTGTGGACAGTACTATAATTTCTTTCTTTCTTTCTTTCTTTCTTTCTGTAAAGTTGCTACTTTTATTATGAAGTAATTATTTGCAAATGACAAAAATCCATATCAAGTTGTTCAATATAACTTCATACATAACTGGCATACTTAATATAATTGAATTTTCTGCATACATAACTTGATAAGCACTAATTTATCAGTACCTTGAGACAATAAAAGTTGTTTTGACATGTGATTTGTAGTTTTTTTCCTTGACATAAACTTATTATTGTTGAGATAAGAACAAACCCTAATTAGCACAACTTTATTAAGATTGCAAGACAACCAAATCTTCCCATACATAATCCCACCTCATTAAGCCATTTGAGTCTAGCATAAAACTGTCAAAAACATTAAGACTTAATAATAAACCAAACACACTCATTGCATAAATTGGAAAGAGCAAAAACTTCAATGAGCCATCTAGGCACTCATTTTGAGATTTTTCATAGCAAACAAGAAACATAAACTAAAAACAGTCCACAATGGCATTTTACCTCTGTGTTGGCTAAATCTTTCACCTGATCTGTTAATCCATCCCCTACATGTAACCCAATAAAGGAATTATAATGGTGAAAAAAATCATGAAAAGTTGTAATGATAGATTTTACATTATGAGTAATTTGCTAAAAGTAAAATGCTTTTTGAAGTTGAAACTCTTGATTATCATCTCAAAGATGTTGAGAAGTCAGTCAATCACTTCAAAGACTCTGGATATTTAAAGATTTGTAGTATTTTCAGACATTGACTTGTATTTTAATATCTTGCTCAATAGACTATATTTAGAAAAATACAAGGAATAAGCCAATATCCTAAACAAATAAAATATGCCGTGGCCTAGTAATTGTAGAACCCTGTCTGCTTTCAAAATGATGGCATAGAAATACTGATCAGCTTCTGAACAAGATTGGAGAAATGCTTTTCTCTGTTCACATTCATAAGATAAGGAGGCCAGCCAAGGAGCATGCATTAAGAGAAATTCCATCACAGCTAATACAGAATCTTCTAAAGACCAGCATTGAGCTTTTAGGGTTATGTTTAAGATAGAAAGTATGTTATGTACCAAGAAAGGAGCACAAAGAGGACCTGCCAAGCATTGGGCCTGAATGGCCGTCGCTTGGGCAAGCAATTGTCATGTGGCTCTTAGTTTGGTCTTATATCTCTTAAAGTGCCGTATTTGCAGAGCTTTTTCAAGTTATGAGTTTTAGTTTCTGCTAGTGATGCTTGGTATTCTAAAAGGATGCAAGTGCAGGAAGTAAGATTAGAAATATAAGGAATTGCTCTCTTGCCCATATCACTCAGAAATCAGACCTTGTTTTGCAACATAGTAGACAAGTTAGGATGAGGGCAACTCACTCTCACACTCTACTCCACACGTGTTTGTGACCAAATATTTAATTTTTTGAGGTAAGTGCTCCCTTTCCTTCTATAAACAATGTTTCTCTTGATTTTTGAGATGAAAAGGGGACATATTAAAATAATATATAAAATATAATATTTCAACTAAACAAACCAAAGAGAAGCTGAAATTTGAATTTATAAAACAACAATAACAATTCATTGATTCCATGACGATAATCTACTTCAAGATTCAGAATAAGTATATAGGTATTAGGTATATTGAGCAACATGATCAAAAATCTAAGTCATTATCCAATGGATACATCAGACACTGCACATCATCACTAGGACTGCTGGACACAACTATCCCCTGCAATGGGACACCAACTAATAGCCCCTCCTAGTTCTCATCAATATCTATCAGCTCCTCGGGCTCTACATCCCACCATGTTGCTGGACTCTACCTATTCTGAGGTGTCTTGCCAAGTGTTACCTCAACTTAGTCTTCATCCTCCTCTTGGTAATTTTGAAGACAATAAGATCCTAGCCATTTTTGAAATAGGAAGTAGCTCTCAAAAAAGCAAATTTTACCTTTTCATGTTGGAAAAAGAATTTACAGATAAAAATGATTCCGATAGGCCAAGTTGTTTGTCTAGGAATCTACAAAGAATTTTTCTTCAAAAAGAAAAGGATAATGAAATTTACTTGTACCTTAAAAGGTGAACACCATGCATATGCTTCATGAAAGGAAACTAGTGTACCATTCCGTCGTCTTTCTCTACTTCTTGTAGGACTCAATGAGCAACACTTCAAAAGGATGTTTTGTTCCCTCTTTGTTTTTATCTGAATTTGTTTGAACTAACAAGGAAGATTATCTAAAGGTTTTGTGTGTCTCAAAATTGTACTTCCTATAGTCTGACCTTGTTCAGTCAGACATACAACCATGGATAAAACGACTTTGAAATGAAGTATATCACAATGAACCAATAAACACAAATGATACTACAATAAAAAAAAAAAAAAGCTTTATTGAAAATGAGAGTTATTTATAAAAAGTTGGCAATTTCTAAGAAGAGGTGTGAAGCTACAACACTCAAAGTTTCATTCATTTCACAATTCCATTATAGTTAAAAGAAATCAAAGGTCTAAAACGAGAAAATAAAACAACCAGCCTGAAAATCTGAGTTTTATGTGAGAAGTGTAGCAGGATGTAAAGATAATTTTTCATTAAGTGGAACCACAGAAGCAAAACCCACAGGTATCCAGCACCCACCACCTTTCATGTGCCAGGCAAAACCGCAATGCGTAATTTAACCTATAAACCATTCAATGCCAATCAAAAACCAGGCCAAACTAGGTAAAACTAGGCAAATGTGAAACACTTAGACTAGATGCATTTTATTGAGAAAACTGCTGCGTTTTTCAAGAAGGCTATCTTTTCTAATAAACCACTCAAAATTCTTTTTCCTTGTCATTTTTTCACCTTCAAGAAGCAATTAAAAAAAAAATTAGACCTTCCCCAGCAATTGTGTGATCATCAAACTAGGGCATAGTGACATGCATTCAGCATTGCTCATTCAAACCCTTGTTTCACAAATTTTTTAGTTGCAACATGATAGAGGTAGGGTTTTAACTTTTTCAACATTTCTTTTTCTAAACTTCTTAAACCCTATCTCTAATGCATAATGTCATAAACCTAACCCTAAGTTTTAGGGTTAGAATTAGGGTTTTTTAATTTTTGAAAGAAAATGCTGCCAATTTTTGGTAGAGCCTACCCTAACCCATAAACTAATTTTTTTAGGGTTAGGAACTTTTTTCTATTTTTAGACTAAAGCAAAAGGCTGCAGCCTGCAATGTGTGTATTATTTTTATTTTTTATTAACCTAATAGCAACAAATATGAATTGTTTGAGATTTCAGTCCATATCTCATCATGCCAAGAGAGATTTTACACAACCTTACTACACAGTTTCCCAATTCAAAAAAGCTGAAATGCAACTTTTGTGGGAATAAAAAAGGTGGGAAAATCAACCATTTCAAATGCATCCTACAAAGCTACCAAGACACAAAGTGAAAGCTTGCAAGAATCATCTTTTGGATGTGACCAAACGAGTCATATTCTTGCATAAATTATATGCTGTACTCTATAATACTTGACTAAATAGTACTTCATGTGATGATGTACCTTATTTCTAGTACTTAATATTCTGGATTAGACACTTTTACATGTGAGATGTAATATGTCATTTATATATGTTGAAGATGTTTCATTTCATTTATATATTTATGTGAAAATGAGTTACTATTTATTTTCATGAGATAGTTTATGGTTTCAAACCTTACATTATCTTGTTCAAGGGACACAACCCTTCATATGTTGGTTGACCATTCTTAACAACTTAATCTTTATTTAATGCTAGTTTGGTGTAATACTAATTATCTATATTGATTTCTTTTGAAACATAGGCTGTAGATATTTTGGAATAAAATGGGACATTACAAATAAATATGCAAGGGTGACATTGAAGTGTGACGTGGGTTTCTTTATGCAGTGCAAATGTGGATATAAGTTAGGCGACCTGCTATTGAGATTATTGACAACAGTTTTGATACTTTTTTTAAATAAGCATATCATCCTTTGTCGGGCATAAGAGGGAGACTACAGGTCATGATTTTTAAAGAGGTGTTTATCTGTTTTTAGTGGCGTTTGGAATAAATTTCCATTCACCCTTTTATTTATGGTCAACTCACTCAACCCAAGGAATTGAGGGTCTTTTGAGGAGGATTAATTATCATTTTGGGGGTGCAAACAGACCATTGGCTGGCGCAAGGAAACAACAGTATGACTGAAGTGGCATTTCAAATTACATAAGGTCTTTCCAGGTCACAAACTGGGAGGGCATTTGTCATTACAGTTCAGATTATTATATCTAGGTTATTGTTTACTTGGCGCAGAACTATACTGAACAACTGAGGTGTCTGAAGGCAGAAATATTGCAGATTAGTGGGAGTGTGGACTACTGGAAGCAAATTCAATGCAGGCATATGGTCTGATATGGATCTGAGCAGTTAACAG